>CM021108.1:301804464-301871866 GCA_007115665.2 Sequoiadendron giganteum | reverse complement strand
AGTGAGATAGAGAGAACTAGAGAATGAAGGAGAGAGAGAATGGCAAGATAGAGAGAGAGAGAGAGGGAAGCAGAGAGAGAGAGAGAAAGAGGGGAGAGAGAGGGAGAGAGGGATAGGTAGGTATAGAGAGAGGTGATATAGAGAGTAGAGAGAGATATATAGAGATAAAAGGAGAGGGATGGGAGAGAGAAATGTAGAGAGGGAAGGAGAGAGAGATGGACATGTAGAGACATAGTTCTTGATCTCAAGGAAGATATTGTTAGATAAAGGGATGAAGATAGTGAGAGAGAGAGAGGTCTAGAGAATAAGAGATGAAAATGAGTGAGATAGAGAGAGAAAGATGAAATTTGACCTCCTGATTATTGAAATTTGACATGTTGATTATTGAAATTTGACTAAGTCAAAAATTTTAAAGATCTTCCAAAAACTAGAATTTGCATTATAACTCCTAGAGATCTGAAACCACTCTCAAACATCCTTCCTATGTATACATGAAATGTAACTTAAAGTATAAGAAAGTAAATGTCCATATGTAAATGTCAAATTTTACTTAAATGTTTATTTAATGTATATAGTTTCCCTGACAGAGAAAGTGAAAATCAAAGTGTTTACAAAAATGCATTCCAAAAGTCATGAATGACATTTGGTTCATGCCAAATTTGGCGTGCGCCACACAAGTTGCATTGGGAAATACCAACCCTATGGGTTGGATTTTGCATTGGGCATCCAACCTAAAGGTTTGGACAATCATTTCATGAAAATGACATGATTTTTTTAAAGGGTGCAAAATTTATTCATATTTTCGTCTATGCTCCCTGTCTCATTTGCGCGTCTTTCAAAGAAATTTTATAAAAAAACTATGATAGCATTAACCTCTGTCTTAGCTATCTAAATATATGATTATTTTTTCATTTTGATTTAGTTAAGGTTTTGATCCATGCTTCTATTGTAAATGCCTTCGTTTTTGGTCAAAAACCAACATGTGCTAGGTTTAGGATATATTTTTACTTGTTCATCAGAACGTGAAACAAATTAAATGTTTTGATCTAGACTCCATTCTACACATGATGAAAAAAAATCAATTTTTGATTAGTTTGCAAAAAATTTGGGGGGGAGCACGCTCAAATTTCAGTTTTTTAAGATGTGTCCACTTTAAAAATTCATAAAATATTATATATTCATTAAAAAAATTATCCAAAAGAATGAGGATAAAGTACATGGTGTTAGCTAATTTCTCACCATTGGGATTTTTGAAATTCTAAAAAAAAGTTAATCAAAAAAGGAGGGGCCCTCGGGCGCTATGCTATTTTTTTTAATAAAAATAGGACTTGTTTTGCCCCCCTCCTTTTTGAGACCCTTAATATTCATTCATTTCAAAAAAAAATAGTAGCTTAGAAACTATACTGAAAGAAATTCAACTTTTGTTCTTTTTGCATCTTGAAATTTTGAGCGTAACTATCTCCATTTTCTCGTGCAAATCAAATTTTGCTGATTTCAGAAAAAAAAGAAAAAAGTGGCATCTTAAGAGCCAAAATTGTGTCACAGATTGGTGCACTTACCCACCTATGATTCCATCAGATAATTTTAATTAATTATTTATATGAATTCATACTTTAATCAAGGTATTTTAACTAATTCATTAAACTAGAGCCAAAATTAAAACATATTTTCTGCAAAACAACAATGGAAATTAATGAAAGGATCATTGATTGAATTTTGATTTATAACTCATATGGAATGTTATAGAGGGAGAGAAAATAAACTCAAAATATTTGCATCATTCATTCAGACATGCTTGGAAACCACAAAACTTACAAAATCTACTTGCTTGACTCAAAACCTAAGATACAGAATCAAAATACATTTTCTCTGTGTTCTTAATTTGCCTTTTCAGATCTAGAATTCAAAAAGAGACCCACACAAATGGCCCTGAATTCCCTTTTATAAGAACAAGGGATAAAAACAGTCTTCAGGCCGAAAAGTATACATGTCACATTTTCATTTGACAACCTATACCAGTCATTCCATGAGGAATGGTTACAACAAACTGAAAGAATATTCTCTATTGGGACAAAGGTTGTTTTTCAGTCTGTGGAGATTCCTGTGCCTTCGAAAAAGGAAATTTTTTGAAGAGAGTGGTCTTCAAATTGTTGCAACATCTTTATTCTTTTCAACAAAATGAAATAAGGAATCCAAAAGGAGGGAAAAGGTGGATCAAAATCCATATCAACATCCAACACCAGTCCAAGTCATCAAAAGTCAACACTTACCTATTATATTTTGAATTGGGAGAAACATATATTTTATACATTACATCTTCTGAGGCTAGACCTGTACTATACTTGACCATGTGAGTATCTTCCCAATCACTATGTCTATAGCTCCAATTCATCAATGAATGTCTTCTTCCATAATTGATATTCTATGTCAGAAGGAAAGTTAAATCTAATAATTTCATCCAACTTTTTTTCGTAGGGAGGATATTTTTCCATCACTGAATTGGATTCTTTATCAAAATATTCAAGGAAGCTGATGGTGAATGAAAAATTCTCAAGAGTGTTCTTCAATATATCAATATCAACACTCTCACATATTAGAATTTATTGAGAAGAAATAATTGTATCCACTTGATCTTTCCATGCATGCAAAGGCTTTACCTCATCATATGTGTGTTGGATATCAGGAAACAATACCATATCTACTTCATCAATTTTTTCCTTCAACTCTTTTACTTTCACCTCCAAAGGAGCAGCATACCCTTGAAACTTCTAATCTTTAATCCCATCAATGAATCTATAATTTGGGTTGATCTTTGGATACTTATCCTTCTAATGTGTAACCCCCCCAAATGCCATGAACTTCAAGTTATCAACCCTAGGAATCCATTTTTCCAAGATTGGGGTGGCTAAATCCTTGTCTCTTTGAGATAACTTTATAGCTTGCAATATTAAGGAATAATTGGAATGAATTCTATTTAATTTACTCTGAATCTTCTCATTCATATGTCCCAAAATAGTATAAACAATCATTGAAGTATTCTCATACATTGTATCTTGAACCTGTGCAAACAATTTCTTATACACTTCAATTTCCAAAAATAATTTCTCATTGGTGGCATCTTTTGATGGAGCTACACCTGATGTGCTTGGCTCCTCAACTGCAAGTAGTTGTTGCCCCAATTTGTATGGTATTATTGCCAAGGATTATTCTGGTGAGGGAGGAGGGGATTGAGGATGTGCCATTGGAGAAGTGGGTGCAACATTACTTGAGCTAGAGGGGCCTTGATTCCTCAATGTTTCCATTTGTTGCTTATATAGTGATAGCTCTGTTTCCAAGTTAGCTACCCTTTGATGACTCTTATTGTAATCATCAACAAGTTCATTATATTTACCCCTGTATAAGTCTCTATCAGTAGTCAGACTCTCCACTATTGCCTTAGTGAATTTAGCAATGTTTATTGTCATGTCAGCTGCTTCCAATTATGGAGCATCAAAAACCCTCCTTATAATCAATTGCCCACTAAAGTTAGTTGGTTGTGCAACTCTTTGCTTCCTATAACCTAGGGATACTGACCAAATGGACAAGGCATCCCATTCCTCACTATATGTTGACCTTTGAAGTGCCAATTTGGCCTCTTCCTCATTTTGAAACAAGGGCCTTCTAGACCTCCTTATTGTATCTAGTACAACTACATCACCAATATCTCATTTAGGCAACAATAATACACCACTTTTCTACACAAGCTCTCTTCCTTATTTAGCTGTGATACCTTGTAATTCCTTCCTCATTACCTTCCTGACTTTTGATTGAATAAACCCCTCAGGAAGTTGTGGATGTAGGATCCTCTCTTTTTCCACATTCTCTGCATATTCTTGATCCTTAGCTCTCCACACAAAAAATTTGAATGCTTTAGTCTCAATAAAAGAGTCATCTTCCATAAATACCTTGCAGGATTCCTATCTTAAGGTCATATGCATTGTTCAAACCACTTATATTATCCTTTCCTAGTCTAATGCTACTTTCTCTTGAGATTGATGCAACCTCCCTTGGGGGAGAAGACATTCCTTGTTGCATCTCTTTAGGTGTAACCAAGATGTTATCTTCATCTGGTTCAAGGTAATCAACTACCCCTCTCACCTCAATCCTTTACCTCTTGGCTGGTGGATGCTCTAATGGAGAAGGACCTCTCGGAGGTGAATCAATATCAATTAAAACAAGCAGATCTTGTCGTGAAGGTGATGGCATTGACCTCATAGGAGAAGTTTCCCTTTACCCCTCTGATGCAGTGGGGGTTGGCAGTGCTTTCTGCTTCTTTATTACCTCCTTCTTCTTAGAGTACACTAACTTTCTAGGGTGCCTGGTAGGAGGGTCTTTCCCCCTCTTTTCTTGTTGGTTCTTCTTCTACTACCATAGATTTCCCCTTCTCTATGATTGTGTGTTCTTCCCTCAAAATGCCAACTATGCTCTCAAAATTATCAAGAACTTACATGACTTTGTTTAACTCTCCCTTAAATTTTGGTAGAGGATCATAGTTGGGATATGATATTTGAACCTTTTCCACCATCTTTTTGAATGCAAAATACTTGGCCTTTATTTCATCTTGGAGTTGAAAATCAAATATATTCCTGATTACATCTTAAGGATAATAAAAGTTATGAACAAAGGAGCAACTCCTATTCTTTTCCTTCAAGGTAGCAATGAAGCCCTCAGGGTCATGGTTCCTTGGGCACACTATTTTCAAATTGTATGGTGCAAGAGTCTTTCCCAGCTTCTTCCATCCTCCCTTGACCATTACAAAATCTACAAATATTGTCCATTTAGGGAAGAACGAGCCTTTCTTCAGTTGCTCTAGTAAATGCACCATTTGTGCTCCTCCCAAATGTCTCATAATCTCAATGAATCCAATCCTCAATGACACATCTCTCAGAAATTTGTAAGGATTCACATTTGTGCCATATACCCTAAAATTTTTTATGTTGGGGTATGGAATGATGTCCCCCCAATTATGAGTTATCTTCAAATCAGTCCTCCTCTCCAAGGGCATCAAAAATTCATGTATCTCTTTGGGGATCCTTGGTGGATCATGAATCAAGAACCTCCTTAGTTTTGAAGCAAAAACATTATGAAACACCACAGTCAAATTACAAATCATCTTTATCAAGAATTTGAGTCCAACATTGGACTGGAAATTTAAAATCACCCTCTACTTTCCTTAATGTCATATCTTCACCAAAATTCTTTTCTCCCTTGTATAAAAACATGTGCATCAAAAGGGAATACCACTAGAATCTGACCCAATTCTTTCCTACTCTTAATGCAACCAAACCTTGATGAATGTTTTTTTCCAAGTATGTGGCATAGTCATAAACTACATTGTAAGCTGCATGTTGTAGATGTGCTGCCATATACACATAACCAATGATTTGGCACAAGGATTACACTTTTTTTTTGAAGTAATTGGAAAATGACTTCATGGGAAAGGGTTCATTCTCATCTTTACCAATCCTTATCTATTTTCTAGACTTCCCAACCCTAGTAATTATAGTGTGTATGGGTAACATTATTTTCTTGAATAAGACCTTAGTATTCTAATATTATTTTATGAAAAATTCAAGATCAATGGGGATCATGTCCCGACTCCACTCATGCAACTTGAAAAATTCTACAATCTCTTCTTTGGTTATCTTAACCATTTCAGCACCACCGTATTCCCTAACCACTCTAGAAATAGGTCATACCTTGCACTTATGTCTTTCAACAGGTCTACATACATGTATACATTTGTGACGACCGAATTCCTCATATCCAACCTCCAGGTGTTACAAATAGGGACTCCACAGTTTCTGTTCCCAAGCCAATTTTTGAAAAATTTCCATCCAATGTGGGGTAACTCGACATCCTTGATAAAATATTTCTTTTCTAGTAATCCATTTGTAATTCTAGGGCCATAGAATAGAGCTACTCTCTTTTCCTTCTTGCTAGCTGAGGGTTTTAATTGATCAATAATGTCTTGGGAGATAGGCCTGGATACAGTTTTAGAATCGAGAACTTGTACTTTGGGTTCCATTGGTAATAAGGTAGGTTCAAACTAATCTAGGGTTTTGACATAGAGAGGTTCAAAACCTAGGTCAAAAATTGAAGGTACAATTTCAATGGGCTTGACATAAATTCACAAGTTATACACAATTTCAAACCGCTATAAAGCAACTAGAGAGCACACAAACCAATTCAACTAAAAGACATAGTGAATATTTACCCTAATTCAAGATAGTTTGGATAAACCAAAAAGAATGGAATTTGTTTTATTTACATATTTTCTGCTTGAAGGAAACCCTAATTTTGACCGCATTGAACTCTGCAATGCTCTTCTCAATATCTTAGATGCTTCAAACTCATTTGCAATTTTCAATTATATGGAAAACTAATATTTTATGTGCATTTAGGTCAATATTTGGTAGCTTTGGATGTCTTTTCCACCATTAATACTCACTCACATAAAGCAAAACAAATCTCATGTTCACATCTTTGATTTTGAATATCAACCATCGATCTCCTTGTAAGATGGTACTTTGGATGACTCAGAGTGAGTCAACAAGGTTTGAATTGTCATCGCCATCGTTCACTATCCTCTGGCCAATGAAATTATGCCGGTTGGAATGTTGAATCATTCCTTCTATTGGCTCCACCTTCTTTTCCAAGCGGTGGAAGAAATCCATGTGTCGTTCGCCCACTAACCCTGCTACTTTTTATAAAACATTATTTTATTCCTATTGGGTGAGCGGGGAATGGTTGAGATTAAATCTCAATGTTGCATTTGGATCTTCAATTTAAAACCTTAAGGCATCGGGTATGTGAGTGGATACCGGGCCCCACACTTGCAATGGAACATGTGTCTTTGACCCGCTAACCCCGCAACATTTCAAAAATTATTATTTTATTCCCATGAGGCTGGCAAGGAATGGCCAAGATCGAATCCTCCGACCTAACAATTGAAAAATTTGCACATGCATAAAAGTTGGTTTTAAAGAAGGGGACCCGACTAGGTCGGTGGGACAAAGACCCTTGAGATTAATGACTTAAGACTTAAGTCATTCTTAACTTAGGAAATATTTCTACCCGACTTACGAAGATTAAAGCAATGGTAATGTTGGATGACTGACAAACCTAGACCAAGGGGAACCGCTAGGATAAAATCCTTAGATCCAACCATCAACAAATCTTTACCATTGATTTGAACACCTTTAGTCATCGATGCCTTCAAGCAGTGGTAGGACCTACCAAAAGGGTGTCTAGGTGTTGCTTGCTTCATATCTTATCAACTCCTTAATTTGATTAATTTAATCTCACGGGATGGAGGAGAACCAATAGAAAGCATTCAATGGGACCCACCAAGAATAACAAAGAATTTAGTAAGCACATGCACTTCTTACATGAATTAAAATGAGCCGCCTGCCTAGGTTTATAACATGAATGATATTGAGCAAATATAAAATCCAAACTTTAGGAAAGAACAAGAATTAAATAATTTTATGACTCACATAGGACAAGGCAAGATTTATGACTTAAGAGACTAGGAATGGGTAAAACTCGATCAACTTCGAATTAGATTAATAGAATGTAGGCAAAGGGAAAATACACTATAGTGTCTTTAATTTTGAATATAATATCAACCTATCTTGCTCTGCAGTATTGTATTCACTATCATCTGACTCAAAATAATCAACAACTATTTATAAGTTATGGATGTTGAACTATTAGCTTTTGTTCAAGGAATGGATTAATATTCCTTTCAGTTATTTATCAAAGATTGTGTGAATGACAATGTAATAGGAATTTATAAGTAGTGTGATAAATGTTGTTCTTTAAAAATGATGTAGAATCACATATCAAAATTCAATACCATGGAACACAATATAAAATATTAAATATCACAATTTCATAGAATACAATATTAAATATCATCAACTACAGTTTGGAATATGATTCATGAAGTGCAATATACAATAAAATATCATGAATTGTAATTCTTCACAATTTCATGGAATACAATATAGAATATCATCAACTACAGTTTGGAACAATGGAAACTAATTCATGAAGTGCAGTATAAATTTACCTAAAAGCTACTAATTCACTTCCATTTCCCAAATGGAGTCAGGGTCCTGAAACTGGCATTCATCTTGAAATAAAGTAAAAGAGTCATCTTGATTATGGGTATACTCTTCATTTTCTTCGGCCTGTGTCTCAAATTCAATATTCATTGTGTCAATGCCATTTTTCCCACTGCCACTGTCAGTGCCACCAATACTAGCATTTGGAATTGGAGTGTTGCACAACCTGGTCCCTCTTCTTTCACATTCGGACCTCCAAATTGTGAGTTCCCTTTCAAAGGGAAATTTTTTGACATTATATGCAGTTCCTTTCATCCTCAAGCAATTTTCCAAATTCTTGTCTAGTTTGTTTCTTAACTTTGATTTCAAAAATGCCAATGTACTGAAAACTCTCTCATCCTCCACTGACCCCAATATCATTGTTTGACATAAATCAACAAGCTTTGAATATTTTGATATCGTACCACACAATATTTCACTCTGACCTAAGTTTATGCAAAATTTTGTTATTGATCTCGATTCAAAGGCCTTCCCCATGCCCATGGAATCATACCGGTCCCTCATAGCTATTGAAAAATTCTCACATTGTAGTCTAAGCTTAGCTTCATCTAAAATTCCTTCTATTGTTTGCTCATTATATGTTACACTTTTTGAGAATTGTTTGATCAAGATTTTTACTTTATCATGAAAATATTTTGGGTTATCTCAGTTTACCCAAAATTGAGGATACACAATACCCATGGCTTCAAGTATTTCATGTCAAGGGAATCTTTTACGAATCTTTGAGGAAAGATATTTTGAATTTTCCTTCAAATTATCACTAACAAATTGAACAATGCCATTAAAATCTTCCTCGTTAACAACCACTTCTCTACTAGAGCACCTAGCTGCCTTACAATGGTTCATTTGTATCTCATATCAATATACAGAGATACATAATCTCCCTCTTGCATTAAACTATAAATAATTATCTGGATTATTCATATCAGTAATTTTCTACCACATGAAATAATTTGGGCTTTCTTGTGTTAGATCTAGATATAGATGATTGAGGGGCAAGTATGTATGTTTACATAGATTGGCATATTCATAAATATACATAGTTCTATCTTTGGATTTCTTCAAAAGATTGTTCATTAAATCTAGCATGGGGAGAATACTAGCTAAATTCAAGAGTTTCTCTATATCACTTAACCTATGTAAGAGGTTAGGAGCTTTGTTTACTGCGTTGTGATGCTTGTACATTGCTCCAATCAAGGATTAATATTTTGAAAGAAATCGTTGTGTTGGTCCATGTAGGGAGATCCATATAGTATCAAAATCCTTGAGAAGCTTGTTTCCTAGTGTTATTCCCTCAACAAAATTTCAAAATTCTGGGAAACGACTTCGGCAGAAGTATGCATAGATCTCGTGGACTAGATTTTCAACTTTTGATACGCTAGGAAACTTGCTTACAATTTTGAATGCTAAATTCATTTTGTGGGCCATGCAATGAATTCCAAGCATGTATGGTGCACAAGTAGTTTGTAACTTTGTGCAAACGTCACTCCTTTGACCTTGCATCACTGCAGCTCCATCAACTCCTACACACATCAACTTATTGGAAATTGTCAACTCATCCATACCTACAATTTCATTCAAAGATTTTTTGACTAGTTCAAATAGATTTTGCGATGTTGAATTGTCTTTCATTTTATGAATACAAAGAAGATGAGCTTAGCGAACATGTTTTTCTTTAGTATACAAATGCATACAGACCTAAGAAGTACTGTCTATCACAGTAACTTCATCTAAAGGTAATGCATTGAAGTTTGACTCTTTTACTTTCTCCTTTAAATCTTCCTTTTCCACTGCAACAAGATAGTTTGCCCATTCCCATCCAACATTTATTGACCAATGTGACCGTTGGGAAAGTGAGGAACACCTAAAAAAAATAATAAACTAGAATATTCTTGGTAGTCTGTCATAGGAAACCCCCGAAACAAAATATGAAAAACAACACTCAATTGAACAGTTTTGACAAAAAATTTCCTTCCATTGCTTTTCCAAATTGAGCCTCAAGTGTAGGTTGACATGCATCAAGCTTCAAAATTATTTTCTTATGCTCTTCATATTCTATGACATACTTAACATGAAGACATTCTTCCTTTGATTTCCATTGTATGACTGATTGTTCCTTTCCATCTATGATTTTTTTCATAAACTTTACCGATATGCTTTTCTATAGTGTCAAGCTTTATCTACAACTTCTTGTCTCTTCTACTTTCAAACTACAAATAATACACATGCATTCTATTGCACTTTCAAAATTATTTCCTTTCCCCACTGGTACAATGAATGGGTAATTTGACAATGAACCAAGTTGGAAATTCCTTGTCATTTTCCACTCACGACCCATTTTTAATTTTCCTTTTCTTTTCTTGCTACTAACATCATCTTGATCCAAGTCAATTATCTCATTCTGGCTAACCAGGTTATGCCTTGGAACATCTTTTGTTGTATTTCCATCCTCATTTGATACATTTTGATTTAACTCAATGACAATCTCACCTTGACCTTCTGGTGGCAATGAGGTATTGTGAATGCTTTCTTCATTAATATTTGGTGGAAGAGTTGATGTTGTAGCTCCATCTTGATATGATGGATTAGAAGCATTAACAATTCCAAAGTAAGACTATATGGTACCTCTAGATTTTGGGTGTTTTGATGGCCTCTCAGTCCCTTCACCACCCTGAGGAATCTTACCCTTGCTACTTGATATATTGATCTCACACTTCAAATAAATGCTGGAAAAAAATGTCTTCATGTTTCAGAAGGATAGAGAATATAGATCCCATTCCCTAATCAATATCATCTTTAAGATTGAAGCAAGAATGGAAAAGAGATAAATAAATATTATAATAAAACTAATAAACTAGTGCTATGAATAAATGACCACTCACTTTTAAGTCTATATTTTCGACTTTTGCTGGCTTCTGAATTGAGAACCTCAAAACTAAACAAAATGTGTAGGAATAAATGATAGTTTCGATTGTATTTATATCAATCCATATTTGGCGAATTCCGCAAGATTTTTAAATGATATATTAAAAATTTGGCAAATCCTGCATGCTTATACAACAATACATTGTAATTTTCAAGGAAAAATGTGTCCTCAAATGTAATTATTTTTTAATGTGAAATGTGTTTGAACAAATGTAATTATTTTTTAATGTTATTGGTGAAATAGGTCCTCATAAGCAACTATTTATAAATTTTAATTGGTGAAATGGGTCTTCACAAGCAACTATTTGTAAATTTTAATTGGTGAAATAAGTCCTAATACAAGTTGCTTTAATAGTTATATTGGTAAATATGTACGTCTTTTTTTACATGCTTCAAGGATTCCAGACAAAAATATTAATCGGTCCATTTGAAACACATAGTTTGTTATAGCGAATTTATTACTTAAATGTGCCTCATTAAAAATATCGTTGACGAATGGAAATGCATTGGACCAATAATTCGTAAAATCTGGGCGATTTGGAGACCCTGTTGGGTGCGATTAATTCACCAATTTTGACTTGGCTGATTTCTAGAATTTGCCAATTGGCGAAGATTCACCACTAAAGTTTTCCCTGTTTTTGTCTACAAAACAAATCCTTGGTAAAAGTCTTGAAATTGAGAAAAGGCTTCACTCTTCTTTGTGAGAAAATATATTGAATTCTTACGAGAGAAATCATTCACAAACAACTAAAAGTATAGATGCAACCCTAAAAGAAAATAGGAAAATGTTCACATAGATCATTATGCACAACCTTAAGACAATCCTTGGCATGAAAGGTACTCATCTCAAACATATCTAGATGTTGTTTGCCTACAAGATATCTAGGGCATAAAGGTGAAGAATGAGAAAGATGAAGAAGTCCGTTTACGATGTCCTTAGAGCTAAGCTAATAGAGGGAACCAGATGAAAAATGCCTACATCAATAATTCCAAAGAACAATCTATTCAGTTGTAGAAGTAGATAAAAGTAACTATAGAGGATGAAACTATATCTAGTGCAAATAAAGAATCCTTCATAAAATCTCTAGCAAGTATCGTACCATCTCTAGAGATCAAATAGGATTTGATGTCATGCTTAACTTGAAACTTCACCCTAAGTTTGTGATTCAAACTTTGATTGGTAGACAAAAGATTGGATGGCAAACCTAGAACATAGAACACCTTTGTGAGAGTACAAGTTCTTGTCCCGAGAGGAATGGGGATAGTTCTAATTCATTCTACAACTTAATCCTTATTGTCTACAATCCTAACCTAATCATCAGTGGGTTGAACAATCAGCGCATCAAAAAGCTATGTATTTCTCATCATATGCTTACTAGCTTCAAAATCAATCAACCAAATATCCCTTGAAAGATGTGAAGTTTGAAAAACAATAATAATATTCTTATTGACATGAATTCCTCTTGCTTGACATCTCACATCAAATAGAAAATACTCAAGTAGGCCTTGTCCAAGAAACTCATCCAATTACAAGTTATCGATATTTCGAAGGGCATCTAATTACAAGTTATCGATATTTCATCTCGACCTCTTAATTGCTTCCCATTTTCATGTTTTCTTGCAACACTGCTTGCATCATCTGGTACAGTCGACATCCACCAAGATTTAACTTATACTACTTTCTAGTGTTTCAACCCACCTGATAGAATTGACACCCACCGAAGTTTGAAAATCTTCCTCTCATGTGAAATGCACATAACAAGCTTCTTTATAAATTATGTTCAACCTTTCAACAAGTCACTTATGCACCATAATTGATGTCAAGGCGCCATTCTAATAATCTCTTCAAAAAATTCTCCTAATTTCCAACTACAACTGATAATAATTCAAAGCATTATGAAAAATTCTTCTATCACCATATTTTCCTCCATGTCATCCCTCTGATTAGTCAATTTACACATCCAGATAGAGAATTCCATGAGTAAGACCATCCGTGGGTATGAAACTGTTACTGCGTGGAACATGTCGATAGAGGTCAGCAAAAAGAATGTGTGTAAGTAGGATTGTAATGGAAAATTTAGATACCACCAATATGCATTTGCACGCTCTCTTTGGGCCTTCTTTTCTTTACTCGAATCCACGCCTGCAACAACATCCTTCTATGAACATATGATTCTCTTGTACTTGCACTAGTCTATTCAAATGCCATGCAATATGCTTATCGCTGCCAAGCCAGATAAGCCATGGCAGTCGTTTCCTTCTCTCCCGCCAGGTTTCAACACACAGACATAGATAGCTCTGATGCCAAATGAAGAGCTGAAAACTTGATGATTCATTAGAAGCATAGCAAAAAGCATTTATAAGATAAGGAAGTGGGCAGTTGGATCATGCCAGTTTAACTGAAAGAAGTTAACTATACCTGCCATCGCTTAACAATAAAACAATGTAATAATATTATGCTAACACACTTTATGCGTTAGATTTTTTGAATGACACTTTTTAGTTTTAAATCAATTTAATAAAAAATGAAACTAAAAGCTACATACTCACCCAAATTGAGCCCATCAAATTGCACAATCTTGAATTGAAAAATTTGTATTACATTATCATACCAAAAAGAAACAATTGGATTCCTAGGTGAATGCCTAAGGAAAGGAAATAAACTAATTTAAATATTTAATAATAAATTAGGTCAATAATAATTTAATGTTTTTAGTTTGTATGGTTTAGATTTAGTAATCTGGGATTCATACACCACTTTGGGTGTATGGGTCCCATCTATGTTTTGGGGTCTAAACTTGAATTTGGCATTAAATTTAATAATTCTTAAAATTTGTGTCCCGAACTTAGCCTACTGGGACTCATACGCTCCAACTGGCGTATGAGTCTCACTTAGCTTGGACCAAATTTTTGGGATTTTATTCTCCTAGATTTGATGTCGGCTTGTAGTGTTGTAATTTCGAAAAATTTGGCATAAACAAGTATAAATACAAGGTTATTTCACATATTTTCTCCTAGCAAGTCTACAAGTCATCTAAGACTTTTTGAGATCAAGCATTATAGCAATTTTATGATTAGAAGAGGATTCAAGAGTGATTATCAAGCATTTTGGAGCTACTTTCAAGAATCAAGCATCATGTCAAAGTCACCATGCATCATGTTTGTTTTTGAGCTAACATTTGTGATGTAGGTTCTTATGATTCAAGCAAGCATTCAAGTCAAGATCTACAACATACATTCAAGAGTTAAGATCTACATTCATGGTAGCCATTACATACAAGATTGCAGCCTCTTATTCAAATTTTTGGTGAGTTGTGACATTGTATCTTTTTTCATTCATCATTACTCCATTCTATTTCTATTCATTCCAATGTTTGATTACCAAAACAAGGTTTGACAAAGGAAAACCCCTATCTGCTAACAAAACAACAATTTTCCCTCTTTTTGATGTATGATTTATAGACTTAGGTTGAAGATCCATTGAAGGGAAAGATTGGAGAAAGTTGTCAAAGCTGCAAATTTGCCAAATTTGTCATCTATCTTGCAAGATCACATAAAGTCATCTATAGGTCAAAATTCAGATATTCAAACTCGAAGATATGGAAGGAGAGAAGCTACAATAGATCACTAGAGGATTCTAAAATTTTAGATCAACCCTAATATTGAGAAAAAATTGCCACTTGTGGTGTATGAGTCCCAGTATACCAGATCTTTCAAGCATTTTTTGTAGATCTTGGTTTACCAATTGCAGATTCTAGATTCGGCTTGAAACCCTAAACTGGGACTAAATCGCCCCCACTGGTGTATGAGTCCTACTTTGCTTCAAAAGTCATAATTTTGGGAGTGCAGACATTGTTTCAAGCATCTTCAATTTTCCAAGGACTCCTCTATTCTTTCTCAATTTATTATTTTGATTTTCAGTTTCATATTCTAGGTTGCATAGTTAGGTTTGCATATCATTTACATCTTCTTTCCAAGCATTTTCTTGGTGGTGAACCCCCACTTTTACCTTTAATCACACCCTAGGAGACCTTATAGCATATCTCTTATCTCACTTGGACTATTGGATTGAGATCTCTAGGTTTTCCTTGAATGAAATAGAGCGAAGTAGGGAACCCCCTTTGTGTGTGTTCCATCTCCTAATAGGGAGAGCACACACACCCTAATTTCCTAGGTTTCACTCTATAAATTCAAACACACAACTTTTCATATTCTAACCTTTATTCCCAAAACTCAATCTTACATTTCTATTTTTGGAGATCCAATATTTGTTTAGGCATTTGATGTGGCCTATGGTGTCATACTCATATGAAGTTGCACCTATTTATTTTATGATGTTGATCATCCACCCATTTTATGTGATATTGAATGTAAAGGAAATCATGTCAGTTATTACATCAAGGAGAGTGTTTCTTTTATAATCCAATATATTTCTATTTTATGGATTATGAGGTTTAGAACAACCATAATTAGTTTTGGGCACTGCATTATAGATGCAAAAAATCCTACTTGAGAAATCCTTAACTCACAAACTTTGAACTAGAATTGAAAGTATGGAAGAAATATAATGTTCCACAATCCCTTTGAGACAAACACATAAAGCTTGAAAAATAAAATTTGAAGGGACATAAGGGCTTATGATCAGATCCAAAAGTCCCTCAAACATTTGATGGCCTGGAAGAAAGATATCAAAAGAAAATAATGTAGACAACATAGAAAGAAAATAAATTTAGACATATCCTAAAGTCCCCAAAGAACACTAAAAACCATAAATGATAAAAAAAAAAATTATAGCTAATAAAATTTAACCCATCTAAACACATTTTTTAATGGACTTTAAATATTTTTAATATAGAACATTAAAAAAAAAGCATTTAACAAGACCAAAATAACTCTAACTTAAAACTAAACAAAGAACAAAAGATAATGTAAGCAATCTTTGTCAACAAAGATGGATCATATATGAAAGACATAAAAAATGATGATTATACTAGAAAAATATTCTTCAGTATTCAAAGACAAAATAACCTTTTATGAACCTAACATATAGTCAACATATATTTTATGAAACTAACATATTTGGCTATATTTTCATAAGTTACAGTCTTCCTCATCTAGCAAAAGAGGGAAAAAAGTGTATATAACACTCTTTTGTAAATATTTCCTTAACCTTTACTATTTTATTTGTTATATAATTATTAAACTTTAAAATATATTTAAATTAGTACAAGTTCACATGAACACAATAATTGTACTTAGATACAAGAGAGGATACTATTTTCTTATCCACATAACTGTTAGTTTATTTTATTTACAACACATTTCAAAACTTTGTATCTTTATTTTATTTCCTTTTATAATACACAAAAAAACATGAATTATCATTTTAAAAAAAGGCATGATGGGTGCAATCCATCACTCTTAGATGGAATCATTGTTCATAAAAACATCTCTCAAACTTAACTATCATGTTTGCTTAGTTGAATGAGCGTAGAAGAGTAAAAGTGAAAGAAAAATGGTCCCATTTTTGCAATTTTATTACTTTTGGGATGAAGTCAAACCTATTTCAACTAAGCTAGATTGAGACTAACTACTTTAGATTTATTTTCGCAATGTAGGGGCCACATTGTTGCTTGGGATGAAAACTCATTCGACTAAACTAGGTTTGGTCAAACATGTTATAAAAATGTACATGGAAACAAGTGTAAAACAAGTTTATCCTTTCACCTTGATCTTAACATAATTAGTTTTGAAGTAAAATTTATGCTAGATCCACATAAGTTAATTGATAGATAACTAAAGACTATAACCAATGTGCCTTAGCTTATTTTACCTATGTTTGAATTGGGACGATGTTTATAAATATTGTTTAGGAACTTTCTAGGAAAGGACTTATTCTTCTTTTGTTAAATGCTTGAGAAAATCAGTTTAACATCTTTGAACAATGATTAAAGATGACTTGTAGAAATGTCTAAAAAATTTCATGTTTGTTATGATAATGATGCTATAAATGTATTATGAATGTTGTATGATAGTTCTCTCAATGATTTAAAATGAATGGTTTGTTTTTTTAAACACAATAGAGCACATAAATGCATATATATATGTGCTAGGTCAACATTGGCTAGTGAAGATGTTGACAAAGGTTTCAGTTTGAATTATGAATTTTAAAAGTTCAAGGTTGAGATACACTTGTCTATAAGTGACCTCTATGAATGCCACACCCATTGATTTAATCCAAGGTGACAAATAAGACATTTGAAGATTAGAACTAATTCTTTGAGATGGAATGATAGAAGCATCAAATTGGAATGAAATCATTAGCCAAATTTCACACAATATCACTGCATTTGTAAATATGTTATTGTATAAGAAACACTAACCAAAATGAATCGAAAACACACAAAAATAACACATATATGAACATTTTCACCATTGCACTTCTCCATTATTAATTGTTCTTTAAAAATATATATTAAAAATTAATCCATAAATATAATAACATAAATTATTGATCTTACACGATTTAAATAAAGTAATGAAGATTAATAGACTGAAACACTGCTAATTCTCAAATTCTGTAAAACATAATGCATAAATTAGCAACATATTCCAAGAAAACTTAAAACACTGCTAAGTTTCAAATTCTTTTTCGAAACACGCAATCATTGTACTACAGAACGAATAGTCTTTGGATTTATTTCATGAGAAGCAGCAGATTCGTTAACAAGAGAATCCATAACAAACTCCGAAGAAGTTTATTTCGTAAGATCAAATCCAGTCTTAAAGAATCATATACTTTTCTCGGAAGTACCAGCCGAAGAAAATCACAAAGGGCAGCTTGTACTCATTCACATGCGTTATACGCTGAATGGAAAAGGCCATCGAGCATTAATACAAATTTCAAAGTAGTTGATATGACGGCGAATTGTTATTGTTGTTGTTAACACAGAAGAAATTGAGTTTTGTTCAGAATAGCGGCCTATTTGGTCTCCTTTTGGCCCGGAAATGGCCCAAAAAACGTTCCGGCTGATTGTTTATTCCTTGAAAATCCCATTATGGAGATTGTAATATTTATATGTAACGGTGCACTGCTGACATACGTGGAGCTCGAGGAAATGTAAGGCTCGACAGCCGTGGGCATTTATAGGGGGGAGAGCCCAATGGAGGTGCAGGTCCAATATCTGTTCTGCTAACTTACAATGCAGGTTCTATCTTTTGAAATAACAGCAATTATTTATAGTGTATTTTTATATACTATTTAATGGAGAAAGCTAACTCGTAGACAAAAAAAACACTTATGTATGTAACATGATATCGGACCTCCAATACCCTATGCCAGTTATAGACAAAAGGTACCGACGGAAAGACTTGACAGATGGTTAGCTGCCCGACAGGAAAGTTAAAAAGCTAGACAAAACACACATAAACATCGTCAGTGTCCACATTTTCATTTTGCAGTTTGCTAGGTGGGCACAGACTCGTAGACGACAGAATGGCTCCAAGTTGCAAGCGGTTGAATGAGAGTAGAAACTTACCTCGTTGTCGAACCACTACAAACTGTTGTGGCACATCGCCATTTTCCACATTTTGATTTTGCAGTTTGTTGGCTGGGAGGGATGTGTGGTCGAGGAAAATGGAGTTGCAGGCGGCCGAACAAGCAAAATCCCATGAAACAGTATGTATCTGCAATTTTATATGTCAGGACTGTTAAATGGGTTTATGTGGAGCAATGAACAATGAAGCACAACTGTTAAATGGGTTTTTTGTGAAATGAAAATGAGATGTTTTGTTTGCGTGTAGGTTTTTCAGCATAGTTGTTAAATGGGTTTTCTGTGAAATGAATATGAAATATTTTGTTTGTGTGTAGGGTTTTCAGCATGTTAAATGGGGTTTTTTTTTTAATAATTTATTTATAAATTTTTCTGAGGGTTTTGAAATTTGACTGGATTTTCATTTGGAATGCAAAGGTGTTTTGTGTGTTTTTGTGTTGGTGTTTAAATTTTTTCTCGCTGTTGTTCGTTGTAAAGATGGGTTTTCATTGATGAGAAGATTAGTGGAATTAAAAATGTGGGTTTTTGTGTTGTGAAGATGGATTTTCAAAAACCATTATGTGGGTTGCATATTTCAAAAAACATTATGAGCCGACAGGTTTTCAAAATCAGAATTTGGAATGGAGAGAAAACCCAAAATCATACATGCAAACAAAATCTTTTATTTTCTCATTGACATTCTCATTTTGAACAACTCCTTGCTATAGTAAAAATGGCATTTAACTTTCTTCATCTAATTGGAACAAATAAAATGCTCACATTATTTGTAGTGTTGGAAAACACACTATCTCCTCTCAGTTTAAATGTAAAGGGTTGTCTCACAATGGGTTGCTTGCTTCTTAACACACAATTTTGCAACATGGAATGTTACAAAATAATATGAATGTCATCAAAATCACACCTTCCATTGTTGTGTTTAAATTTCGGATGATTTTAAAAAAAAAAGTGCACAAAATAGTTGTATTTTGGAAAACACAATGTGGGTTTTCACTTATTTGTTTCTCCTTGTTTAAATGTAAGGGGTTGTCTCACAGTGGGTTGCTTGATTCTTAACACATATGGTTTTGCAACATGAAATATTACAAAACAATATGAATGTCATCAAAAACACACATTCTATTTTTGTGTTTAAATTTCGCATGATTGAAAAAAACTGCACAAAATAATTGTAATTTAGAAAACACAATGTGGGTTTTCAGTTATTTGAATCTCCTTGTTTAAATGTAAAGGGTTGTCTCATGGTGGGTTGCTTGCTTCTTAACACATACGGTTTTGCATCATGGAATGTTACAAAATAGTGTGAATGTCTTCAAAACAACACCTTCCATTATTGTGTTTAAATAAAATGCTCACATTATTTGCAGTTTTGGAAAACACACTGTCTCCTATCAGTTGTTCCCTCAAATACTGGTATATTATATGAATCGGCCTTTAATATTGGTATAGTATTTTTTTAGGGGAGAAGATAAAGTGTAGACAAAATAAACCTATGTATGTAACATTATATCATAACCCTTTTTCCCATCCCACACGGTGGATAAAATGCACCAGCGAAAAGACTTGACAGATGGTTAGCTGCGTTTCGTCATGTGTTTGTCGCCGGAAAAGGATGCATGATCAGCGAGAAAGTCAAAAAGCTAGACAAAACGCACCTAAACATCGTCATTTTCCATATTTTTATTTTGCAGTTTGCTGGGTGGACAGACGTGCTGATGACATAATGGAGTTGCAGGTGTTAGCATAAAGCAATAGAAAAAGCACACCTAAACGTCTCTCAAATACTAATGTCTAAATGGTTTTGAAACATTAGGTGGGTTGCAGGTTTTGTAAAACACAGTGTTTTTCATCTTAGAATTTTCCAAAACAGTATGTATGTATTGAAAAGCTTTGTGCTATTTAGACCATAGAAGTGTGGTGATAGGCACCATTTTCTAAACAACCAGTAATTTATTTAGCTTCAGTGTCTAGAGGGTTTTACAACATTTTTTGTGTTGGAGGTTTTGTAAATCATGTCGTCACCTCACCTACTACTTTGTTTTTTTAACCTGCAATCATATTGTGCATGTATATTTGGATCATATTAAGAAATAGAAACATAATTTTTACTCTGTGTAAGACTTGTTATAAGGTGTCTTTCATTACATTTGTACTGTCTAAATTACATTCATACCGTTTTGTTAAATTCTAGGTTTCAAAACATTGGTTTTCTCCTCCAACTCCTACATGTGCACTCCAACCTTTAGCTTTCAATGTCCAAACATGAAATGCAAAGTGTTTTCCCCCTTCTTTCTCCAAACTGAAAACAAACATGCCATTTTGCCTCCAATTCCCGTGCCAAATAAAAAAATTAAGTCATACTCACAATGTTTGTACTGTCTAAATTACATTCATACTATTTTGTAAAATTCCAGGTTGCAAAACATAATTTTTTCGAAATATGCAACCCCCATAATGTTTTAAATCCCTTTACAAGTAACAACCCAATTGGTTACTCACCCCTCACCTCAATTTGGTATGTTTTGTGATCGCCTTGAGATATTTTTGTGAATTAGATAGTAAGAATGTAATGAGATTGGAAAACACTGAGTTATAAGAAATCTGCAACCCACATAGTGTTGTAAAACCCTCTAGACATAACAACCCAATTGGTAAGCCAGGAAAACTGAGCTAACGCACCTATGTACATACAGTCAGTTAGAAACCCCTCACCTCAACTTGTTTGGTCATCTCCCCTACCTGAAACGCCCCCTTGCTCTCCAACGATTCACTTTCAACCTGTAGAATGAGAAAACCTAGAACATAGAGTGTTTTCCAAGAATAATTTACTTGTTACAATCTAAAACACATTTCTTAATCACATCAATGCCCTTCCCTCCTGCAATGAATGGATAACTTCTTGCATGAGGAAAAAAAATGTCGGTGTAATTCGATGCGACGAGACACCTCCCCACTTTCCTCGTCATGACATTTCCTTCCATCTACCGGTTCTGTCACTCCTATCATCTATTTGGCAGGTCCCACACTATGTCTTCTCTTCATGTTATGTATGTTTCCATGTATGTTGTTAAGTATGTTTTTATGCATTTTTGTATGTACATAGGTGTATTTTGTTGGGAGATTAGTTGTGTCCATAAAGGGTTTTACAACATTGTGTGGGTTGGAGGTTTCATAAATCATGCACTCATATCCCACGGTGTTTTCCAACTTGCAATCATTTAGAGTTTTAATGGTTGTTGGAAAATAGTGGGTGTTTATAAAATGTTTCCTTTCATTGCATTCCTACTGCCTAATTAACAAAATCTTTTCAAGACATTTCTACCCCTACTCTCAACCATGTAACTTTGAATCTAGATAATGAAATAAATGGCAAACCACATTGTGTTTTCCAACCTGCAAATTATATTGTGGATTTATTTTTAAATCATATGACGAAGTTGAATTTCATTTTTTTTTTGTAAGTAACAGTTGCTATAAATTGTGAAGGTGAATGAACTTTAGTACATTCTTACTGTCTACAAACTTTAAGGTTTTCATTAGAAGCATACTATCTATATATACTTGCATGTTGGAAAGCAATGTGTTATGAAACTTGCAACCCAAACACTGTTCTCAACTTTGAGAGTGTCTTTCTGATTAGAGAATGTAGATTTTTGTTTTTAATAAGTTGTTTACAAAATTTATCTACCTTTTCACATAGGACTCTCATGTCTCCATCCAACTGATTCTCTTTTCTGCACTGACATCCTATTGTTCCTTCTTTTCATGTTATGTATGTTTCTCTGTATGTTTTTTTGTACGCTTTTTTTAATTTTTGTATGTACATAGGTGTGTTTTCCGGCATATTAGGTGGTATTTTTTGGTCAATCAAGGTGATCAACAAGTTTTTTGTTGACTTTTTAACCTTTGTTCTTGCAATGATCTATATTTTTTCAGTCGTCTGTACAAGTAATGGTTCAGTTTACAATATCATTGAACAATGGTTACGATACCGATATGTCATTTAGATGTTCATTGAGAGACACTGGATATAAAAAAAAGGTCTGATACTAGTATGTGGTATCCTTCGTGTGTGTCTTCTATACCCTTATAGATTATTGCAATTTATGGCCTATTTCATATGCTCTAAGAGAGATGAGTTTTTTTATACATCTGAATGAATGTTCAGTACTTCACAGTTCCTGTAGAATGGGAGAATGACAGATATAATTACTAATATATATTACTAGTGTTAGTGATAGGTTAAATTGGAAATTGAATTCCCATTGTACAATTTAATATGTTTGTTTATTGTCTATGCAAGCTGGCATTTTGCACTGACCACAACATATAAATTATATATTTGTGAAATCTGGAATAAAAAGAATTCTTTGTAGCACCAAGTGTCTTTAATTTTCCAATTTAATCTATCACTAACACTTGTCTTCCTTCTAGGTGGTTGATATATTTGAGGAATCAAAATTGAAGAAAACAAGGGCAAGTGGATTGAGAAGGACATTTTAGGAGATGTGTAGCTTCTCCACTAAATACAGGTGATTCTAGCTGTCATAGCTTGAATTGCAAGTTTACTGGTTAGATAAACTTCCAAAATTAATTGTGCATTAAGAAGTTATGATATTTTTCTAGATGAGATTCTTATTGTGGCAAATGCAAATAATTTCTAGTTGAATTTTTTTATTCTACATAAATAGAAACAACTATGCATTTGATATGAAAACCCTACACGCAAAAAAACATTTTAATTTGCCATCAATGAAAACCATTTTTCTTTAACCAATAGTTGTTCAATTCTTTTCAGAAAGCCCATTTAATCACTATTCAATGCTTCACAGAAACCCATTTAACAATTGTGCTTCATTGTTCATTGCTTCACAGAAACCCATTTAACAACCGTGCTTCATAGTTCGTTGCTTCACAGAAACCCATTTAACAGCCATGCTTCACAGTCCCTACTAAATGGAAAACTAGCTATAAAATTATAGATACATAACAGTTCATGGGTTTTTGTTGGATCGGCCGCCTACAACTCCATTTTCTTCAGCTGTGCATCCCTCCCTAGCCAACAAACTACAAAATCAAAATGTGGAAAATGGCAATGCGTCGCGATAGTTTGTAGTGCTTCGACAACGAGGTAAGTTTCTACCCTCATTTGGTTTCCTGCAACTCAAAGCCATTATGTTGCCTACACGCCTCTGCCTACTCAACAAACTACAAAATGAAAATGTGGAAAATGACAATGTTTAGGTTCATTTTTTCTAGCTTTTTGACTTTCCTATCACGCCACACATCCTTTTTCAATGACTACACCTGACGACACGTGACTAAGCATCCGTCAAGTCTTTTTATTGGTGCCTTTTGTCTAGCGTGTGGTATGGGGGATGGGGGTATGATATCATGTTACATACATAGGGGCTTTTTGTCTACAAGTTAGCTTCTCCCATTAAGACATGCATTTTTATATGTAAGAAGTACTCTTATTGGAAAACACTTTGTGTTGTGGGTTTTCTCATTCTATAAGTTGAAAGTGAAAGGTTGGAGAGCAAGTGGGGGAGATGAAAAACCAATGGAATTGAGGTGAGGGGTTTGTAACCGATTGGGTTGTCACTTGTAAAGGGTTTTAAAAAATTGTGTGGGTTGCATATTTCGAAAAACCAGTTTTTTGCAAACTAGAATTTTACACAACAGTATGAATATTCATATTGAAAATATTTTGTTATTTAGACCATAGGAATGCGATGAAAGGAATCATTTTTAAACACCCATTTTTTTCTAGCAACCATTAAAACTTTGTATGATTGCAGGTTGGAAAACACAGTGGTATGTGAGTGCATGATTTATGAAACCTTCAACCCACACAATGTTGTAAAATCCTGTATGGACACAGCTAGTCTCCCGAAAAAATGCACCTATGTACATACAAAAATGCATAAAAATATACATAACAATATACATAAAAACATGCATAACATGAGGAGATGGCATAGCGTAGGGCCTGCCAAGATGGATGATAAAAGTGATGAAATCGTCAGACGGGAGGAAACGTCACAGTGAGGAAAGAAAGGAGGTGTCCCATCGCATCAAATTAAGGCAATTTTTTTTTCCATGCACGAGAAGCTATTCGTTCATTACAGGAGGGAAGGGCATTTTTGTGATTAAGACACATATTTTACATTGTAACAAGTACTCTTCTTGGAAAACACTCAGTGTTTTGGGTTTTCTCATTCTGTAGGGAGTTGCAGGTCAGGGATATATAAGACTATCCAAGTTCACCTGAGGGGTGAGTAACCAATTGAGTTGCTACTTGTAAAGGGTTTGAAAACAATATTTGGGTTGTAGGTTTCATAACACCCAATGTTTTCAAACTTGCAATTACACATAGACATTATGAATGTAATGAAAACATTTTGGTTACTTACATAGTGAAAACTCAATTGGTTTGTGACACCTTAGCTAATTTTGGATACTTTATGTATCCCCCACTGGTAATTATATTCATAGTATGAATGTATTCTACAAATCTTACTTTCAACAAACATTTAATTTCAATATCATCATACGTTTGGAACAAAAAAATTCACATAATAGTTGCGAGATGGAAAACACATAGGGTTGTGATTCACTTCTGAATTCTTGTTGAATGAGCGCTTTCTATTATGCAAACTATAACAAAACATTGTATTGAAGTTCACCTTCATATTTTATAACAACACTTACTTTCAACAAAAATTCCATTTCAATATCTATTCATTTTTTTGGAACACAAAATGCACATAATAGTTGCAAGATGGAAAAAAAATAGGGTTGTCAGTCACTTCTCAATTCTTGCTCAATGAATTTTATTTTTTTATGTAGACTGTGACAATAATCGTTTGGCTATGTGCTTATAATGTGCATTCTATATATGTTAATATGAAATATACCAGTAGGAAATTCCACTTGAAGTCTTATTGTTTATGGTAGCTTGCTTATAAATGAAAGAAAAAGGTTGACATTTAAATCATTTAAGGTTGACTAATTTTCTCATCATGGATACTTTCAAATGAATAATCGTATTAAATGCTATTTGTAACAGTAAAAATGGCATTTCACTATCTTCATCTGATTGCAAGAAAAACAAATGCTCACATTATTTGCAGTGTTGGAAAACACACTATCCATGTCAGTTATTTTCTTGTCAATTTTTTTTGTTTCCTACGCACCAAGAATGTAAGGAAGCCCACCTTAAAATTTTGTTTCTTATGATTGAAAACCTATATGCTTGCTTGCAGTAGACGGTGCAATAAATTTTGGAACTTTAACTATCCCATAATACTTGCAACTTTTTTACATATTACAGGCAACCACAGATGCGTACTTGGAAAGGGAAAGTGGAAGAAAGTAGGAGAAAGGGTAATTTTGAAATTTGCTTTTTAATGTGATGTTTACATTCCCAACATTAGAGGGAAAGGATGGACAAGGAAGTGGTGGGCATGAGCAAGTTAGTGTCCATTTGGGATAGGAAAATGTGCCTTGACAGGGCAGCAAGAAGAAAGGGTGTCTGGGGAGGAGATCATTTTCCAGGGCATAAATATTTGAGAAATAGGAAACTCCCACTTTCTTGCACTTTCCCTTTTAAAGTAAACTTTCATGGTTGCCTGTAATATGTGTTGTTGCAGATGCTTTTTTCTCTAATTTTAGAGTATCTTTGTGATTTCATTTATAAAATTTTATTTCTATTACAAATATGTTGATTTTGACAGTATATTGGAAAACACACTGTCCCTAGTTCTTTCAAAGGAAGAAAGTGGAATGTAAGGGGTAATTTTGAAAATTTATTTTGAATGTGTATTTTCATAATTTGAATGAATTTGTTGCATGAATTTGAATTTTATGTGACATTAACATTCTTCACGTTAGGGTAAACCCACAAAAGTGGTTTACAATTCAAGTTAGGAAGGAAAATTTGCAAAAAATGACCCCATGCAAAAAAAAAAGGTTTTTGGGGGTTCGAACAAACTTTATGTTTGAGCAAACCCAAAGTGGGTTCACTAGAGCCCTGGTTCGAGCAAACCCATTGAATGCATGGTCCCACCATTCCTAGAAAGAAAAAAAAAACCTTTGTCGAAAGGGGGTTCACTCGAAGCCTCCTTTTCCCACCTTCTCACCCTCTGGCACCAAAAAACTCCAAAATATTTCCCTTCGAATCTCAAGTTGAGGATGAAAATGGAAGAGATTTCATAGACCCAACTGGATGATGGTAATCATTGGAACGAGCTATCCAACGAATATAATTTTAATATGTTAAATAGTTTTCTTACGTAGTTATTTTTTTAGTTTTATTAAACATAGGGTTGTTACCAAAAATCAAGCTCTTTGTTCTGTACATGTGGAAAAATATAATATTATAAAAAGAATTGAAAAATATGAGTGCGCCAGATATTGAAGTCCTTGATCCAACAAAAAATAAAGAATTTCGATACATACAAAAAAAGTTGTGTTATACGGTCTGCCTGTGTGATGAGTCTAGTTTTTGGTCTAGTTATGGGTAGAATCTATAGTTTATCTGCTGAAGTTACCATGGAATTTGATATTACATGTTGATACTTTTATATAGTTTCTCTCAAGCCATAAGACATTTGGGTTTAATTCCATTTTTTCTTGTTTTAATGATATTAACCTATTATGTGGACTATCTATATTAATCTTGCATGTGGTTAATGAATGTTCTTTAAGGTGATTATAGCTATGTAGTTATTATGCGTACTGACATTTCCATGCAAACATGATTGAGAATGCTAAGTTGAGAAACACAGCCACTAGCTAGTCACGCACAGGAATCATGAGAAGGTCAACTAAAGGACAATGGAGGGAGATTCCCATGTCAGTTGCATGTAACCGCCTTATACTGATCGCTAATGACATTGAGAAATGCAGTCATTACTATAGTGGTCGAGTCCACATTTGGTCCTGCATGTCTGAACAGATTCCCCTGCATGTGTAACCACCCTTCCACTCTTTTCTCCACTTTCCCTAAATGGCGTCCTCTCAGTTAGTGGGAGTTGACTACCCCTGTTTAGTTGATATATAAGGTTTAGATCCTCCTTCTTCAGGAGCTAGTCACCAAGCTATTGTACAATCTGATAATACTATAAGACATACTCTTTTGTATTTACACTTTTCAATGAATAAAATGAGATTCTAAGTTGAGTATATGAATTTGAATTCGTTTTAGAGGATATTCATCCAAGGGGGGCCACTTGGTGAGTAATTCGTTCCTTTATTTGAGTTAGATATTGGTATTAGCTTTTGTTTAGTATTTAGTTAAGAATCTAACATTGACTTTTCCTCCAACTACTAGGATTTCATTCTATGAGTGTTCCTACAGCTAAAGCAAGCATAGTAGTTTCCTATTTGCTACTCAGATTTTCATTTTTGTCATGCATGATCAATTTAAGTTTAATTGTTGATTAATATTCCACATTTACTTTGTTTCTTTCCATGTAATTTACTTTCAGTATTAAGTCTCTTAGTTGTAGAATGAAGATGACTACTTTGAGTCCCTAGTGCACATACTGTGATGACGCATTTCAAGTTCACGTCCCTAGGTTGATAATTTAAATGCACCTTCATGATGGTTAAGATGGCTATTTAGGTTAGATGTCCAGTCTTTGAATCATGGCTGTAAAATCTTAGTTATTGAAATCATTGTAGGAGGTCAAAATTTTTGGCGCTGTTGTCAAGGATGGTGTCAAACTAGGGAGTCCTTTGGAGTCATTGATAGTTTTTCTGCTATAGTTCTGGAATTTTCTCTTAGTGTTAGAAGTTATGATCCACTATTTTTCACCACCCATTCTTTGTGTGAGTTGGTTGATACTGAGTTGATATTGCATGCATAGAAGAAGAAGAGATGCTTATGGAAGATTCATTCCTAATAATCTAGAGCCATTTCAGCTAGTAGAACTTCCAAATCTTCTCAAAAAGGAGGAAGAAGAAGAGCCACACCCCTTTGCTGATATATTCCTTGACTTGACTAGTTCTAAAGTTTCCCTTGAAGATCAAAATATAGTTGAAGAACCCTTTATTCTGGAGCTTCATCAAGCAGGTAAGGCTGATGCAAATGGAAACATGCCTAACTGACAAAACCAACCAACTTTTCTTTTTCCCATTGCTTAGCAGAATAAAGTTGATAACCTCAAAAATATCCTTGCTTCAGTCCTTCCTAAGTTATATGGACTTGTCACAGAAGATCTTGATACATTCTTGTTTGAGTTTGATATACTCTACAAAAGCTATGACTATACCACTGATGCCCACATACTTAAGCTATTTCCTACTATGAAAGAAGCTGCATTGAGATGTTTTATGGGCCTTGGCAGAAACATTGTGGTGACTTGGGAAGATATGAAGACAAAGTTCCCTGAAAAATATAAGGAGTATTGTAGGGTAGTGATATGAGAGGAGGTGACATTTTCAGAATGCAGAAGAAGGAAGATGAGAGCCTCAAGGATTTCATTTCAAGGTTTATGTTTTGTCTGCAGAAATCTCCACACCATACACTCAATGAAGACTCACAAAAATTGCTTTTCGTGAGAGGAATTAGTGAGAGTTGCACTGATGCCTTAGACCTTATGATAGGAGGAGATATCACTCAAGTCCCTTGAGAGGATATCAAGAAGCTACGCCAAAACTATTCTAGGGCAATTTCTAACAAAGGAAGAGCTTACCAATCCTCTATGGGTAAGTCATCCACTAGTGGAGTCTCAAGGATGGACATTACTAATTTGCTGCCAGATTTCAAGCAGGATATCATAAAAAATCTAGCTACTTATCTGGATACACTTCAAGCTAAGAAGAAACATGAGGAGGTAGAGGCAATGCTGAAAAAATATTGCCCCCATTGTAGACAAAAGAAGAATGACTTCAGTTGCAAGGTGATAGCTAACATTGATAGAAAGCAGATTCCGCCTGAGTTCAAACCAATTTAGATTGAGGAAGACCAAGTCTACTTTGTTGCATAGAAAAGGTTATCAGCTTCAAGACAAGGTATGCCACCAGATCCACTATCGTTTGTTGGGCCATATTTTAATTCTTATTCATCTGGTAACCAGTGGAAGCCCCCCTATCCATCCAACTATGGAGGATATCCACCACAATCCTAGGGTAACCCTCCTAATTCTTGGTCCAATTATCAAAATTTCTCACCTAACTAGAAGCAGCCTCAAGGGAATTGACAACAGTTTCAATGACTTTGGTAGCCACCTCTAGGAAACTGGCAGCAAACATCTCAATGGAGAGGTGGCCAGCAATGGCCAAACCAGACAACCAGCTACATGCAGCCATCTTCTGAACCCCAACAACCTTCTATAATGCCTCCTCCTACTAATCCAAGCTCAAATGTACCCAAACCTACTCAGTTACCATCTCAACCCACACCCAACCCAAATAATAAACCACAACTATAGCCTGTATATTATATTGATCCAAATAAATTCCCTGCATACATCTACGTTCAAGAACTACCTTGTCAGCTCCTTCCACCCCCATTATCATTGAGCTTCCTATGGAAGAGAAAGAAGAGTCTCTGGCTAATCCCATTTAGCCTTGTGCACCTAAAAATCTTGAACCAGTTCCAGCCAAGCAAACAACCCAAAAACCACCATTCCCCTAGAGATTGGAAGTTTCCAAACAAAAAGAAGACAAGGAGGAAACTACTTTTGATATTCTAGACTAGATAAAACATATATATGTCTAGATCCCCCTATTCCAGGCCATAAAATATGTTCCTATATATGGCAAGGCAATTAAAGAAGCATGCCTCACGAAACTGGGTAGGAAAAAGAAGGACCCAACTATAGTTCATGTAGTGAGACAATTGGCTGACATCATGCTTGGAAAAGTAACTGTCCTAAGGTATAATGATCCAAGTAGTCTTATGGTTCAAGTTATTATAAATTGGATAAACATAAAGAATGTTTTGATTGAATTGGGTGTAGAAATCAATGTGATGATTAAAGACATCCTGCAACAACTAAACATTGCAAGCATGAGATCCACACCTACCGTCCTGCAGCTTGCTGATAGTTCCACTGTTAAGCCTGATGGCATAGTAGAGGAACTTGTGGTGATTCTAGACTCTTGGGAGTATCCAATCAACTTCATGGTTCTTTCTCCCAAAGCAACACTAGCCAGGTATCCCATTATCCTTGGTAGGCCATGGTTAGCAACTGCAAACACTTATATTGGATGTCGGTTAGGTGACATGACCATTTCTGATGGCAGGAACACAAAAAATCTTGTTCTTTATCCTACTTCTCAACCATCCCACAATGTGGATAATTCTGTATGGCCACATATTGGTGAAGAGGATGAAGAAGTTAAATTTGTGGCACAACTCATGATGCTAGGAAGAAGTCCTTTCTTGTAGCTTTAAGATGAAGATGAAGTGTTATCTATTAAAATTCAAAACCATTGTTAGATAGAGGAGACATCACCCACTCATGCGCCTGGTTTTGCTGACCTTGTGCAAACACTTCTATCAGTTTTTCCTAATCTTCCTATAGCCACTCTTCCAATAGATAGACTTCTTGCAACCACTCTTCCTGCAGCCACTGTCTTTGCAGACAAACTTCATGTAGCCACTCTTCCAACAGACAAACTTCCTCCAACAATAGGTATGTTTCACACAATGCTACCACATGAAATTAAGGTACCATGTATTAATGAAACAACTATGATAGATTTAGTTGCACAAGTACAAGTATTTGAAGGACAATATCTGAATATTAATAGTAAATTGAGTGAGGGGAAGCAATTGACATTGGAAAATTTGTTGAAAGCCCATCAAAATGCATTTTCTTGGGATTATCATGATATGAAGGGATTGGATCCAAAGCTCTAAACTCATAGGATAAATATCAAAGATGATTGTACACCTGTAAGGCATCCACAAAGAAGAATCAACCCTGCATTGAGAGAAATTGTCAAAACAGAGCTGTAAAAGTTATTAGAAGCATGATTTATCTACCCTATTTCAAACAGCTAGTGGGTGTCTCCATTGGTGATTGTGCCTAAGAAGGGAGGAAAATGGTGAGTTTTTGTTAACTATAGGGAGCTAAATGCTACTACTAAGAAGGACCATTTTCCCTTTCCTTTTGTAGATCAAGTCCTAGACTCTCTTGCAGGCAAGCACTACTTTCTTTTCTTGATGGATTCGATGGTTACAATCAGATTGAAATTGCACCAAAAGACCACGAGAAGAAAAAATTCACATGTCCATGGGGGTCATATGCATATTCAGTACTTCCCTTTATGTTATGCAACACACCTACAACTTTTCAGAGAGCACTCATCATCATATTTTCAAACATCTCCCTTGACTGGATGTAAATCTATATGGATGATTTTACAACCTATGGTGTTGATTTTGATGAAGCCTTGGAAAATTTGAAGAAAGTACTATAGATATGTGAAGACCAAAATATATCTTAAAACAGTGAGAAGTTCTTCATGATAATGCAAGAAGGTGTACTTCTTGGCCACTAAATTTCTCACCACGAAATTCAAGTTGATCCTACAGAAAATGAGGTAATTAAGAATCTGCCTATACTTGCAAAAAAAAAGGATGTTAGGAGTTTCTTGGGACATGCAAGATATTATAGGCATTTCATCAAATATTTTAGCAAAATAGTAGCACCACTGTATAGTCTCCTGACTTAAGAAGTTGAGCTCCAATGGACCAAAGGTTGTGATAAAGAATTTTTTGATTTAAAGACAACCCTGACTCATGCTCCTATTCTTAAGGGACCTAATTGGTAAATTCATTTTCACATCCATACAGATGCCTCAGATTATGCCATAGGATTAGTCCTAGGAAAAAAAGAAGGAGCCATTGAAAATGCCATCTATTCTGTCAACAAAAACTTGTAGGGAGCTGAATTCAATTACACAGTAACAAAGAAATAAATTTTGGCAGTAATCTATGCCCTAAACAAATTCAGGCACTATATAACAGGATACTAGATCTTTGTGCACACTGATCATCTAACCATTAGATATCTCATGAATAAACCCCTGATCTCTGGAAGGTTATCCAGATGGTTGTTGTTGATGCATGACTTTGACATAACTATTGTAGACAAACCAGGGAAGGCCAACGTTGTTGCATATTTTCTTTCAAGGCTGACCACATCAGAAGATAGTAAGCCATAGAAGACTCCTTTCCTGATGAGCATCTATTCTCCATATGTGTGCAGACACCCTGGTATGCTGACATATCTAATTACCTTGTGACAGGGAGAGTTCCTCCTCACTTCTCTCCAAAAGAGAGAAGAGTGTTGATTGAAAAATCTTTCCCTTTTTCATGGATAGTTGGATGCCTGTATTTTACTTGACCAGATCATGTTATAAGAATATGTGTGAGGATAGATGAGACCTATGACATTTTGCATGTATGCCATGATGAACCCTGTAGAGGACATTTTGCAGCCAAGAGGACAACAATGAAAATTTTGAACATATGATACTATTGGCCTACACTCCACAAGGATGCAGGAAGATATACACGGAAATGTGACAAATGCCAAAAGATGGATAGGCCAACCAAGTCAAACGAGATGCCACTCTATCCCCAAGTAGCAGTCACTCCCTTTGACAAGTGGGGATTGGATTTTGTGGGACCCATTGATCCCCCATCAAATGGTAAGTCTTATATTTTGGTATGCACTGATTATGTAACTAAGTGGGTAGAAGTCAAAGCCATGAAACATGCTAGAGATAAAAAAGTTGTAGAAGTTATTTATGAAGAATTTTTCACACGGTATGGAGTCCCTAGAGAAATAGTAACTGATCAAGGATCTCATTTTACCTCAACACTCGTTACAACACTAGTTAATGAATATAAAATAAGGCGGAGAAAGTATACTCCTTATCACCCTCAAGAAAATGGACAAGTTGAGGTGACAAACAGAGAAATTGAGGCCATCCTAAGAAAAATAGTGGATATTCACAAAAAGGATTGGGAAAAAAGATTATCAGAAGTAGTTTGGGCTTACAGAACCACCTGGAAGACAACTATAGGCTTCACCCCATTTGAGCTACTATATGAGAAGACATCCATGATGCCCATCGAATTAGAGCATAAGACTCTCAAAAATGCAATAGAGTTGGGGATGGAAATTTATAAGGAAAAAAAAGAAAGGATCATGTAGTTGAATGCTTTAGATGAGATGAAGAAAACAACCTTGCACCATACTAAAGTTGTGTAGAGTCAAAGAGTCAAATGGCATGAAAAATTTATCAAGGAGAAGAAATTTCAGCCAGGTGACTGGGCATTGCTTTATGACTCACGATATCAGGATAAGGCAGGAAAATTGTAGACAAGGTGGCTAGGACCATATGAAGTTGCTGAGGTCTTTCCCAATGGAGTTGTGCAACTCACCACCATTGACCGTGTCAGATTCAAACTAATAGTCAATGGGTATCGTCTCAAATTGTATAATAAGCTAGCATCCAATGAAGAGTTCCTGCACCAATTCATCCAACATGCAACACTTGAGCATAGTTTCTACAGCCGAGGAGTTCCTACAACTGAAGGTAGTGGAACTAGTTTCCCTGCTTCTAGCTAATTAAGTTACATACTTGTCATAATAAAGACTTCTACTTTTGTAGAAGTCCATTTCTTCACCCATCCTCCCATCTGTCCATCTATACCACCTTTCTTTCTCTTCCATCACTTCATTCCACCTCACACCATTCCACTTCATCATCATTAATTGCTCAATTATTTCCTAAAAGGGTGAATGGTACTTTCTCCATGATCACTGCAATGAATAATCTACACAATCATGCTTGTGCACACTCAGGTATGTGTGCATTAATTGCATTCTTAATTATCTTTTAGAGCATTTCATTTAATCACTATACATTAGTATGGACTTTCAGATAATTTCTATAATCCCCCTATTAAATCACTATTGCCATCTCACATGTGTAGAAACATGTCCAAATTTAGACTAGGGGGAGGGGTAAGAAAGATGCAAATATATTGCCGCATGTTAGTCCATGATTGTCCGCGTCAACAAATCTTGCTGAGCTGATTTAAAATTTGAAATAAAATACGCCTCACATATGGAGTGTGACACTAAACTACCATTTCCATTTCCTCTCATCATAAATCCCTTTTATTACCGTTCTTTGCCATTATTCACCCTGTCATAATCTTGAATTGAAAATGGTAAATGGTAAAAAATAGAGTCAAGGGAAATTCAGTAGACAATTCAAATAGCAAGTGAACCAAAAGGAATTTTCTTTGAGATGAGAATTACAGAAGGGAATTTTGCAAAGTGACAGATTGATTACAGACAATCGGAGGTGGACTCATTCAAAATGAACCCTCAGTTCATGATGCTTTATTTCAGGATGCATAGTGCCTTGTCGAGTTTTGAAATTGTGGCTGGTTGGACTATTTCCTAAGGTTGGATAGTTTTGACAAAGGTATTGCACTAGAGTTCGCCTAGAAATTTTTAGATGGAAAATCCATAGTAAAAGGGTTGAAGGTCGTGGAAACAGAGGAAAATCAAAGATGGAGGAGACTAGATAGGTTGGGAGGATTCTACTGGAATCTTGATTCGCCCACAACAGACCATGTTATTGGACTGTTATCAGTTGCAGATTTGAGAGCCTTGACCAAGCAGAAGCATAACTCTTCTCTTCCTGGAGGACCAAAAATATTTTAGGTTGGGGGGAGTGATGAGTCTAGTTTTTGGTCTAGTTATGAGTAGAATCTATAGTTTATTTACTAAATTTAAAATGGACTTTGATATTACATGCTGATACTTTTATATAGTTTCTCTCGAGCCATAAGACATTTGGGTTTAATTCCAGTTCTACCAGTTTTAATGATATTAACCTATTATGTGAACTATCTATATTAATCTTGCATGTGATTAATGAATGTTCTTTAAGGTGATTATAGCTATAAAATTATTATGTGTACTAACATTGCCATGCAGACATGATTGAGAATGCTAAGTTGAGAAACACAGCCGCCAGTTGGTCATGTAGAGGAATCACACGAAGGTCAACTGAAGGAGGACGACGGGAGATTCCCATGTCAGCCGCATGTAATCACCTTATGCTGATCTTTAATGACATTGAGCAATGCGGGCATTACTATAGTGGTCGAGTCCACATTTGGGCCTACATGTCTGAATGGATTCCCTTGCATGTGTAACCACCCTTCCACTCCTTTCTCTACTTTCCCTAAATGGTGTCCTCTCAGTTAGTGGGATTTTTCTTCCCTATTTAGTTGATAAATAAGGTTTGGATCCTCCTTCTTGAGGAGTTAGTCACCAAACTATTGTACAATTTGATAATACTATAAGACATACTCTTTTGTAGTTGCACTTTCCAATGAATTAAATGAGATTATGAGTTGAATATTTGAATTTTCATTAGTTTTAGAGGATAATCATCCAAGGGGGCCCACTTAATGAGTAATCCATTCTTTTAGTTTAGTTAGATTAGTATTAGCTTTTTTGTAGTACTTAGTTAAGAATCTGGCATCGATTGTTCCTACAACCACTAGGATTTCATTTTGTGACTGTTCCTATAGCCAAAGCAGGTAGAGTAGTTTCATGTTTGCTACTCAGATTTTCATTTCTATCATGCATGATTAGTTTAAGTTTAATTTTTGAGTAATGTTCAACATTTACTTTGTTTCTTTCCATGCAATTTACTTTCAATATTAAGTCTCTTAGTTGTAGAATGAAGATGACTACTTTGAGTCCCTAGTGCACATACTGTGCAGACCCATTTCAAGTTCATGTCCTTGGGTTGAAAATTTAAATGCACCTTCATGATGGTTAAGATGGCTATTTAGATTAGATTTCCAGTCTCTAAATCATGGCTGTAAAAGCTTATTTATTAAAATCATTGTAGGAGGTTGGCACTATGTCTGAATTGTAATTGGTTTGAATTTGAAACTTGATTAAGGAAAAAATATTCAATAAAACACTATGAAACCAATTGGAAGCACTAGATATCATAGTTACAAATCTAAATTTGAAAAAAATAGAATTTTATCCTTCATTGAAAAAACATTATGCGTTATATGGTGAGCGTCACTCCTTAAAAATGGTGTTTACTAAAAAAAAACTAGTTTTTGAAGGATATGGAAAAAGAAGTTCAATCTGATTCCAATTTTTTAAAGAAGATATATATAGAATCTGCAGACAAATTTTCACAAATCACTAGTTTGCATCATCTTCAAATTCCTCATGGTTTAGCTGCTATAGGTGTTTGAAAGTTAAGATTTAGTTAGAAAAAAATAGTTCAGTGTCTAGTTTGGCCAAAAATTGTAAACCAGTATTTTGTGATCACCCATTACAAGGAAAGGATGGAAAAGGAAGTGGAGGGTGTGAAAAAACACTACTAATAAGATCGAGGCCTGATTTTATTGATTCTTGACACTAGCCTACTCAATTTCTCAATTTCCTTCAACTTATGTGAAAGAAGAAAAAAAACCAGGCCTTGATTATTAGCAATGTTTCTTGGTCTATCTAATTTTTCCTTTTCCTTATCATCTATTTTCAATTGTATTTCTCCTCCACAGGCACATATAAATGTGTTACAAATTTTTTCTACATTTTCAAATTTAAGACTTTCATCTCTCCCCCTACTAATTCTCTTTCTCTATGCTTAGATCTGATGTTTCCTTTTCCTTATATCCATATGTTAATTGTTGAATGTATTCATTTATATTCATGGGTTTCTTACAGGCTGAAGGTGTTGAAAGTGCAATGGTGGAAGTAGAGGCTTCCCTGAATGCTCATGCAAGTGGAATCACCCCACCATCAGTGCCAAGGACCCAAAGAAGCCTATAACATTTTATCTGGTCGTCTCCTCAATTGCACATAAAAGGCACTATAGGAGAGGATGAGAAAGGTTGACAATATTCAATTTCCATTCGGTCTTTTATCATGTAATTATTGAAAAATTACGTTGTGGAATTACAGTACTTTGGTATGTTTGAAGACTATGGTCTTCTGCCAATAGTGCCATGGTGTGATTGTTAATATTTCCATCAAGGCTCCATTTCAATTTCGTTGTATGTTTTGTGAATAGAAAATGTAGAAAAAAGTAGTAGGAAACGAAAAACACACAGGGTTGCGACTCACATCTCAATTCTTTTTCAATGATGTATTGAAGTTCACCTTCATATTTTATAACAAACATTACTTTCAACAAAAATTCCATTTCAATATATATTTTCATATATTTGGAACACAAAATGCACATATTAGTTGCAGGATGGAAAACACACAGAGTTGTGACTCACTTCTCAATTCTTGTTTAATGAGGCCTTTTTTTTATGCAAACTGTAACAAAGCAATGTTTTGAAATTCACCTTCATATTTTATAACAACCCTTAATTTCACCAAACATTCCATTTCAATATCTTTTCATATGTTTGGAACACAAAATGTACATAATAGTTGCAGGATGGAAAACACACAAGATAGTGACTCACTTCTGAATTCTTGTTCAATGAGCACTTTCTTTTATGAAAACTATAATAAAACAATGTTTTCAACTTCACCTTCATATTTTCTAGCAACCCTTACTTTAAAAAAACACTCCATTTCAATATATATTCATATGTTTGGGAAAAAAATGCACATAATAGTTGGAGGATGGAAAACACACAGGGTTGTAACTCACTTCTGAATTCCTATTCATTGAGTACTTTCTTTTATGCAGACTGTAACAAAATAAAATTTTCAACTTCACCTTCATATTTTTTAACAACCCTTACTTTCATAAAATGTTCCATTTCAATTTCATCATATGTTTAGAATAGAAAATGCACATAATAGTTGCATTGTGGAAAACACACTAGGTTGTGACTCACTTCTCAAGTCTTGTTCAATGAGCACTTTATTTTATGTAGATAGTAAAAAAACAATGTTTTCAAATTCACCTTCATATTTTATAACAACCCCTACTTTCAACAAATACTCCATTTCACTATCTGTTCATATGTTTCAAATACAAAATACACATAATAGTTGTAGGATGGAAAACACACAAGGTTGTGACTCACTTGTCAATTCTTGTTCAATGACCACTTTATTTTTATGCAAACTGTAACAAAACAATGTTTTCAACTTCACCTTCATATTTTTTAACAACCCCTACTTTCAGAAAACATTCCATTTCAATTTCATTATATGTTTGGAATAGAAAATGCACATAATAGTTAAATGATGGAAAACACACTGGGTTGTGACTCACTTCTCAAGTCTTGTTCAATGAGCACTTTTTCTTATGCAAACTATAACAAAACAATTTTTTCAAATTTACCTTCATATTTTATAACAACCATTACTTTCAGCAAACACTCCATTTCAATATTTGTTCATATGTTTTGAACAAAAAATGCAAATAATAGTTGCAGGATGGAAAACACAGGGTTGTGACTCACTTGTCAGTTCTTGTTCAATGATCACTTTCTTTTTATGCAAACTATAACAAATCAGTGTTTTCAACTTCACCTTCATATTTTTTAACAACCCTTACTTTCAGAAAACATTCCATTTCAATTTTGTCATATGTTTGCAATAGAAAATGCACATAATAGTTGCAGGATGGAAAACACAAAAGGTTGTGACTCACTTGTCAATTCTTGTTCAATGACCACTTTCTTTTTATGTAGACTATAACAAAACAATGTTTTCAACTTCACCTTCATATTTTTTTAATAACCCTTACTTTCATAAAACATTTCATTTCAATTTTGTCATACGTTTAGAATAGAAAATACACATAATAGTTGCATGATGGAAAAAACACTAGGTTGTGACACACTTCTCAAGTCTTGTTCAATGAGCGCTTTTTTTTATGCAGACTATAAAAAAAAAAAAATCAACTTCACCATCATATTTTATAACAACCCTTACTTTCAGGAAACACTCCATTTCAATATTTGTTCATATGTTTCAAACACAAAATCCACATAATAGTTGCAGGATTGAAAATACACAAGGTTGTGACTCACTTGTCAATTCTTGTTCAATGCCACATTATTTTTATGCAAACTATAACAAAACAATGTTTTCAACTTCACCTTCATATTTTTTAACAACCCTTACTTTCAAAAAAATTCCATTTCAATTTTGTCATACGTTTGGAATAGAAAATAAACATAATAATTGCATGATTGAAAACACACTGCATTGTGAATCACTTCTCAAATATTGTGTAATGAGCACTTTCTTTTATGCACATTGTAACAAAACAATGTTTTCAACTTCAACTTCATATTTTATAACAATCCTTACTTTCAATAAACACTCCATTTCAATATTTGTTCATATGTTTCGAAGAGAAAATGCACATAATATTTGCAAGATGGAAAACACATAGGGTTGTGACCCACTTGTCAATTCTTGTTCAATGACCACTTTCATTTATGCAAATTGTAACAAAAAAAAAAATTCAACTTCACCTTCATATATTTTTAACAACCCTTACTTTCAAAAAACATTCCATTTCAATTTCATCATATGTTTGGAATAGAAAATTCATATAATAGTTGCATGATGGAAAATACACTAGGTTGTGACTCATTTCTCAAGTCTTGTTCAATGAGTGCTTTCCTTTATGCAAACTGTAACAAAACTATGTTTTCAACTTCACCTTCATATTTTATAACCCTTACTTTAAAAAAACACTCCATTTCACATATGTTTCAAACACAAAATGCACATAATAGTTGCAGGATGGAAAATACATAGGGTTGTGACTCACTTCTCGATTCTTGTTCAATGCCCACTTTCTGTTATGCACATTGTAACAATAAAAATATATTGAAGTTCAAAATAGTTGAACTTGCCTATAATGGTCCTAAAAATGTAGAAAATAGTTGCAGGAAATGTTCACCTTACCTATAATGGTCTTGCGAACAATTTTGATAGGTCAAAAGTCAAAGGTGTTGTTGCACAACTTATAAAAGTTTGAGATGCCACATCAATAGCTGCATTGGAGGTTGGTGGAGGAGGGAATGTGTGTAATGTGGTAGTGGATACAAAAAAAACAAGAAAAATACCGGTTCAAATAGGACATCTACATATAGGAGTAAGGATTATACCTTTAAAAAAAATCCGAGGCCATATAATTCACCTCCTCGCCAGTCACTTCAGCCAATAGGAAGACCACTTGGCTGAAAAACATCCCCTTTGCAGCATCTAAATTTCTGCAAACTCATGCACTACGAAATAAAAATTGAATAGCTCATTCAATTTCATCTTCATATGCAACAAGAGATAGTGGAAGCCGTGCATTTTCATTGCTCGACAATTTGGCTGTGATTGTTGAGTTGTCGAGGAAATAGTATGGGCTTGGATTTTGTTTAAAGGGATAAAAATTACTCCTGTATGTAGATTTCTTATTTGAGGTGGGATCTTTCCTGTCTATTCTGTATCCACTACCACATTACACAAATTCCCTCCTCCACCAACCTCCAATGCAGCTATTGTTGTGACATCTTAAACTTTTATCAGTTGTGCAACAACACCTTTGACTTTTGACATATCAATGTGCAATGAAACCTTTGAATTTTGACCTTTATCTATTGTGCAACAAGACCTTTGAATTTTGACCTATCAGTTGTGCAACAAAACCTTCCATTGTTATCTTTGTTTTATCAAATTCCCATCTTTTAGATTGTATCTCTCTCTGAATAGCATTAAGCTCCTCTTCTTTTCACCACGACAACTTCTTGTTTTTTAGTTCCTTTTCTAAGTGGTTAATTTTAGTCTTCGAGTTTTTGCTCCACTTTGAGCATTTCCAGCTATTTTTTTTGCAGTATTTATGATTAGAGTATGCAGATGTTTCTTTTCGCAAGCTCATTAGGGAACTTTTCTGCCTTTTTGGATAAGACTTTCATGCCTCCACCCAACTGATTCTCTTTTTTTGGCACTTAGATCTAGTATTTCCTTTTCCTTATCATCCATTTCCAATTGTATTTGTTCCATGAAATTGCTAACTTCAAGAATGCTTGCCTCCATTTCTTCAACTCCACTTATAGCATAATCTCTCTCTTTCTTTGCTTGCACTGTAAATTCATATGCAATAGAAAAACTTTTGACTTAATCCACTTTTATATGGCTTTTTTTCCCTTTCACATACTACACATGCTCCTTCCTCCACTTCTCATGAGTAGGAACAACCTCTCCAATCAATACATTATCTATTTCGTTCACTTTGGTCTTCTTCTTTCCAAGTGTTTTTAGTGAAGATTCCTTTTTTTCATTACACACTTTCCAATACGTCCTCATACTTTTTTTATTACTAGCATTCCATACAATTCTCATAACAAATATTTTTTGGATTCTGTCAGATTTCTTGCAGGCAAAGGGATAGAGATTTTAACTATCTATATTCAAATACAATAATCAATAGTATTAAAGTAATAAGAGTAATACAAAATAAAGTAATGAACACTTATATTTAGAGTAATACAAAATATCTTTCATTCTACAATAGTGTTTCAAAATTTAGTAGATCTGGTTATACAACAATGAGTGGGTTGTTGTTTTTAAAACACCCTATGTTTTACAATATGTAGTTTTACAAAATAGTATGCAAGTATTAAATAGTAATAAATAGTAATATAGAGTGATAAAAAATACAATAACAAAAACTAATAAAGAGAAATACAAAATATCATTCATTCAACTATAGTGTTTCAAAAGAGTAATACAAAATAAAACTTGAAGTTTCCATTTTTCATTTAACAAGTCTTTGGAGATCCTAATCAAATTCACTCTTTACCTTTTGTATCTTTGCACTAGTGCCTTGATTGGAATGGTAGGGGCATCTTGTGCCAAGCCACTAAATAAAATTTTCATCATTTATTGGAACCGGTATGGGGTGATCAAGCAGTGTGCGGAGGGCATGATACATCTCTTGTATGTCCTCTTCGATGTATGGCTCAACAACATGACCATGCAATCACATTGCTTGGTCGAACAAAGAAGCACCATGATGCTATAGGTTGTTACTAAATTTTTCTTGTACACACATATCTGAGGATGATTGAAGCGATGAACATGAGAAGATGCCACCAATGAGGTAGACACCATGATCAACATAATATCTTTTGAATGCTTCCTTAAGATATATGTGATTTACCACATGTGTCCACACATATTTTACACATAGAATCTGAACTAGAGGACAGTTTGTGAGAAGTTCCATGGAGTTTGACAGGAAGCCACATGCTACATTGGCCTCTGAATAGGGAAGTGTAGGTTCGATGGGCTCCAAAAATATACTGATCTTACGAATCGCATCCTCCACCATTTGGAAATTGAATTTGAAAGAATATTGCAGCCTCTCTATATTGAATTGATTTTCATTGTATTCATGATCATCTTGGGGAACTTGGCCGATGTGAATCCTTAATTCAACATTTTTAGTTGTACTGACAAAAACAAGGGAAAAAGAGAGTAACAAATAGAGCTGCAAGCATCTAGAAAAAAATTGTTATTTACTTGCAACTACTGATTCATCAACTACTTGAGAAAATAAATAAATATCATAATACATTTATGAAAAAAAAGGTCTTAGTCACATGAATACTATTTTGTAAAACTACAGATTGGAAAACACAGGGTGTTATGAAAACTACAACCCACTCACTATTGTAAAACTAGATCTAAGTGTAGAAAAAGAGAATTAGTTGAGTCGAGACATGAAATTTCTATCTGAAACATATGAATTATGTAATCATAAATACACTTGTTTCAAATAACTTGTCAAAAGAAACATATGAACTATTTCATCATAAAAAGACTTGTTGCAAATAACTTGTTGAAAGAAACATATGGATTATGCAATCATGAATACACTCTCAAAGTTGGGAAAAAATAAGTTATAAATGTATATGAAAGTATTCAATACATTCAAAAATCTATTCATTTTCCTACAAAAAATCTGACATAATCCTAAAAATATTTTTTATGGGAATTGTATGACATGCTAGTAATTAAAAAAATGAGGATATATTGGAAAGTATGTAATGAAAAAGGAATCTTCTCTAAAAATTCTTGGGAAGAAGTAGACCAAAGTGAACAAGATAGATAATATATTGATTGAAGAGGTTGTTCTTGCTCATGAGAAGTGGAGGAAGAAGCATGTGTAGTATGTGCAAGGGGAAAATGGCAATGAAGAAGTAGATTAACTTGAAAGGTTTTCTATTGCATATGAACTTGTGCAAGAAAACAAAGAGAGAGATTATGCTATAAGTGGAGTTGAAGAAATGAAGGAAAGAATTCTTGAAGTTAGCAATTCCATGGAGCAAATACAATTGGAAATGGATCATAAGGAAAATGAAATACTAGATCTAAGTGTAGAAAAAGAGAATCAGTTGGGTGGAGGCATGGAAGTCTTATCTAAAAAGGAAGACAAGTTCCCTAATGAGATTGCGAAAAGAAACATTTTCATACTCTAATCATAAAGAAACCGCAAAAACAATAGTTGGAAATTCTCAAAGTGGAGCAAAACAACCAAAGACTAAAATTAACCACTAAGAAAAGGAATTAAAAAATAAGAAGTTGTCATGGTGAAAAGAAGAGGATATTAATGATGTTCTAAGAGAGATGCAATCTAAAAGAAATGAATTCGATAAAACAAAGACATCAATGGAAATTTTTGTTGCACAACTGAAAGGTAAAAAGTCAAAGGTCTTGTTGCATAAGAAATAAAGGTCAAAAGTCAAAGGTGTCATTGCACAGTTGATAGGTCAAAATTCAAAGGTTTTTTTGCACAACTGATAAATTTTTAGGATGCCACAACAATAGTTGCACTGGACATTGGTGGAGGAGGGAATTTGTGTAATGCGGTAGTGGATACAGAATAGACAGGAAAGCTCCCACTTCAAATAGTACATCTACATACAAGAGTAATGATTATCCCTTTAAACAAAATCCAAGCCCATACCATTTCCTTGACAACTCAATAATCATGAGCCAAATTGCTGAGCAATGGAAACACAAGGATGCCCTATCTCTTGTTGTATATGAAGATGAAAATCAGCTAGCTATGCAATTTGTATTTTGTAGTGCATGAGTTTGTAGCAATCTAGATGCTTGAAAGGGGACCTTTTTCAGTCAGATGGTCTTCCTATTGGCCAAAGTGATTGGCGAGGAGGTGAATTGTATGGCCTTGGATTTATTTTAAAGGTATAATGATTACTCTTGTATGGAGATATCCTATTTGAACTGGGAGGTTTTTTTTTTTTTTCGTATGAGGAGGAAAAAAGGCTACAAATCTGCAAGCTCAAAGTGTTAACAATAGATGAACATCACAATACATGTGTTCCTCCACTTTCTACCAATCAAAAGGCAATGCAAGATTCATAAAATCATCTACTAACATCCCAAACTATTTTTTCCAACATACAATTATTCAGTGCATTTTGATTTACCATCATATCAAAATTTTGAAACCCAAATTTTAGTCCACCGAAGAGTTGTTATAAATTTTATAGGTGACTTTCATTAAATTCTTAATGTCTAAAAAACACAAGAGTTTCTTTAGAACCATATTGTCTACATATAATTGCAAGTTGGGAAACACTGTGTGATAGACAACCTACAACCCATTGTGATTTCTAGCCTAGAATAGGAAGGTGGACTTAAATACATTGTTATAGTGCATAGAACCAAAAGTGCTCATTGCAACAAGCCATTTCACTATCATAAAAATTATTTGTGTTTGCACATTTATTGAACATCCAATGATATTTTTGAAGACCATAGTTGATTAGAATCTATATATGCTTGGAGGTGTGTATGATCTTCCATAGTGGGATGGGGTATTCAAGAGCTAAATCTTAATCAAGCGAGAAAAACCATAAACCAACCATTGAAACTTATTCCAAAATCATGTCACCATCCATGTCATCCTTTTCCTCCATTGACAAGGGAAACCAAAATGTCTTCCATGTTGAACCAATAGCTATCCATCCTATTTCACCAAAGGAACACCAAAAGTCACCCTACAAGGAATACAATACCTGATCCAAAAACCTATTTCAGAAAATGGTACTCGTAGTCTTCTAGTTCCACCCACTTTCACCTCATCCATCCCATGCTTATCAAGATCATCCATTTCACATTTTTCCACCTTCATAGCACCTATAGAAATTCAACCATGTCACACACTTGAGCTCATTGATCAAAATCATGACATCATAGATCCCCCTTTATGTGAAGATCAAATTACTCCCTCTCATGATCCTAGTCCATCTCATCATTCCATTCCATGTCATGACGCCATACCATCTCATGATCCAAGTATGTCAACTCCATACCATAATCATAGTGTATGAATTCATTCAAAAAAGGTTTCCATCTATTGAATAAAGTGAAGAGCCCTTGGAAGGTATAAGCATTTCCCTCACATCACATGATAATCCTAAAACTTCTCGAGATTCCATTCATGAACCATAAACATATAAGCTTGATTCATCAAATTTTATAAAAATTGGTTTTCTCCTAAAACACCACACACCTTCATGAGTTCCATTTACCTGAACACCCTAATATTAAACCACATCTAAATTCTTACGTCCTTGTTTGGATACCTCCTTCTTAAGACGTTGGTAGCTCTTTCAAACAAAAAAGGCCTCCCTTTAGATCAATACATCCACCTCCTCCATCATCTTCACCATCTATTATTGGACCCTATCCATCAACCCTTCCATCCATCTTGGGCCCATATGTTCCCAATGCATATCCTTACATGCCCTTTCAAGTACAAAAAAGGAACATACCCTTGAATTCCTTCCAACACCTTCCACTTCAAAATCTTCTCTTTTCATAAAATCCCTCTATGGCCCATCTAAGCAATTGGGATACCAATCAATAAATGTATAAATCGAAGAATAAACAAAAACCTAAATATCATCATGTCTCACTAAAAATACATGCCAAAATAAAGAAAAATATGCTCCAAAATCAAAAGAAAAACCCTTCCACGAAAATGGAAAATGCCTATTTAGAAAAAAAGAAAAAGGCTATAAAGAAAAATGAAAAGTGAAAACAATGCGGGTTCCAAAGAAAGCAAAAAAATCCAAGAATTCAATTAAAAAATCAAAATTAGTATCCCTGCTTGCTAATTCAAAAGACTTCATTATTCCACCATCATCCATTCCTCCTTGATTCGTCATCCAAATCTATTTTTCATCCTTATATGCCCAAGTTTATTATCCCAACCCAATCTCAATCCTTCAACTTTCACCACCCTTCAAGGTGTGTGCCAATGTTGTTCTTGCCCACATTATCTCATAACAAATCCATTACATACTCCCATCCAAGCTTCATCCCTCATTCCATAGCTTTAATCCAATCCTTTGCATGAATCCTTAACCCCCTTCTGCCTACCCGTATCCATTACATTATCTTTACCAATTTTCCTACCAACATCTTTAAGTGGGAACATGTTAGCCATGGTCTATAAGAAACATTTAGTCAGTGGGTACTATCTTCCACAAAGAGAAACTTGATTCCACCATTCATATCCATACACCTTCATCAGCTTCCATTTCCATGGCCATTCACATCCATTCATATTCAATAGCTTTCATATCCATCCACGTACCCTTGCTTATACACTTGGGGGCAAGACTTTTCCATCATACAATACATTATTGATTATCCTATTTTCACTTAGCCACCATATTCCTTCATTTATATTCCATGTTTTCCACTTTATCCATCCACCTTCCTTTGATCTTTCATAAAGTATTGGGGCAAAATAGAAAGAACAAGAATCTAATGCATGCTTTATGCCAACTGTGTCTTCCATCCTCCATATCCCTTTTCATCAATCTCATGTTTCCTTTTATGTCCATTTATCTTCCATATCCATGTCATGTCATTATAACTTGCCACACCTCTTACAATGGGGGCATGTTATTACTTTGCATGCATTCTTTGGAGTCCTCCATAGGTCCTCTATTTCTCCTTTGTATAAGAGAAAACATTTTGGGTTCCCTTGTCATTGGTTCCCTCCACCCATAGCATTCCATATCTTGATCCATCTATATTCATCCTCCATATAGGGTGTATCCTTACATGTCCTATCATTAACTGATATCATTGATTCTTATCCATCCATATCTACTTTGGTTTTCAGCTTGACTAAGGAATAAGATCTTGTTTATCATTATCAATTAAATTCTTATTTATCATCGTGTTATCATTGTTATGAGCAACATATTTAAACAAACCATAATCTCTTTAACATACTAAAATATTGGGCTTTACTGAGTCATAACCCACTGTGTTTTCTATCCTACAACTATTTTGTGCACTAGTCCTTATCATATGCATTAGCATTTGCATTTGTTTATTATCATGATCTTGCATATTTATCATTTTCATATTGCATGCATGAAAACTTGTGCTTTATCTTAATTCTTGTCTCTTTTCTCCATCAATATCATTATCTTTTGATATCTTTTCTTTTCTTGTTAGATTTAGAGGAAGCTCAAGGATATCTACACCTTGTTGTGTACAAAGGAGAGTGACAAATGGGGCATGATTCTTTCTTATGTGTGTGTATCAATTCAGTTCATCTTATGATGATTCAAAATAGAATAACTGATAACAAAGGGGGATTCATTCCAGTCTATGATGAAAAAAATGATCACTTCATAGCCTTTACATTCCATTCATTTCCATATCTAGACTTTCATATCCTTTCCTTCCATATCGAATACATTTCATAAGCCATTTATATGATATTCTTGCATCATATCACTGTGTTGCATTCCTTTCTTCTTTGGATCCACCTAGGTAATTCACATTTCTAAATATTGCATATCATTTTCTATCTACAACTCAAAAATGATCACTTCATACCCTTTCCATTCCATTCATTTCCATGTCCAGCCTTTCATATCCTTTCCTCCCATATCGAATATTTTTCATAAGCCATTTATATTATTTTCTTGCATCTAATCAATGTGTCACATTCATTTTTTCATTGCACCCACCTAGGTTATTCATATTTCTAAATCTTGCATATCATTATCTATCTACAACTCAAACATACCTTCATCTATCATAACAATATTGACACCATACCATATGACGAACAATGCCATGGAAATATCAAGGTTATGCAATCAAAGACTAAGGGAAACAACCATATCAAGAGTCCATGCTCAATGTGATTTTTTTTCATTTCATTCATGCATTATCTTCTAGCTCTTAGATAAAATTGAGGTTTACAATTGGCATTTACACATCTCAAGTGTTAACATGTTCATAAAAAATGTCTGAAACATGTATCTTCTTGCTTGAAAAGTGTTACGAAAATGTTGTCAGTTGTTATGACTGAAAAACATATGAGTTACAATGTTGTGTTCTACTTGTATACTTCAAATAGACCACATGCCTTATGTATACTTCAAAAAAATTCAAACATGTTTACGTTGGTGTCAAAGTTAAATTGAGTTGCTAATGCAAAAGGTGTTTCATGCCAGCTTCATGCAGAGTGAGTTTCTTCATTGTGTTCTCATATATTGGATTCAAAGAGATTATTAGTTCATTTGGTGATCTACAACCAAATTGGTTGTTGATATTCATGTGAAAGTCCTTTTTGATCACTCATGACTTGTTCACATGGTGTTGGTGCAAAAGGTATTGATATTTGTTGCATAAGTTTGATAGAGTTGTTTGATGACAAAGGCAGAGGTATTGATCAAGTACTCATTGCACATTCATGATTCATATTTTATCTTGACGGCTAATACATTTTCATGTTGTGACTGAAAGGTACTCAGTCGATAGGTTTTTGGCATAAAGACATGATTGGTGTTTGTTGATGAGATCTTCATGGTTCTACAAGGATCTAAACCAATGCAAAAAGAATTTAATATTTTGCATCAAAGGTATTGTTGATGGTGAAAATGACACAAACAATGTTAAACATAATATTTCTACTCTATTTCTCCTGAAAAAGAAAGACAACATATAGTATCCCAACTCCCAAGGTCCTGGTAGTTGGTTCTCAACTATTTGGTGTCACTCAATTGGTCCATGCAACTGTAATGTTCAAGGGGCCTTTGATGGTAATGAGGAATGCAAGCAACAATGGATTCATCAATCTATACTTAACGAAAGGGGGTTTAAATAAACATAAAAAGATAGGTCAAGGTATAAATCAGTAAAACATGAATAAAACTCTCCAATATCCAGACATATGCTTCCAACAATGAATTCTCCTTTAATAGATGAAAAAAACAATAACATGATGCAATTTACAAAACAATCCATACTATTGCATACATCTACAGTGCTTATGTTTAACCATCACAATCACTCATCACCATACTTTTAAGATTTTTTTTAAAATAACAAACTCTTCATTCCTTGCTAAAATCATAGATCAACAGACATGTAACAATTCCATCCATAGATGATGTAATGAAATAATCTTGAGATTTAGTTCCTTCTATTGATTCTCATCAAATAAGAAACATTTATGCTTCAACAAAATCACTAGCATACAGACAGACTATGATTCATTAGCCTCATCCAGTAAACTCAACTCCAACATATCACTATATAAAAATTGTATCTAAACCTAACATTAACTAAAACAAGTATCTCTTCTCAAAGTTGTAAAACAAGTCCTATCTACTCTCACTGGTGGCCAAAGAACAAAGGAATGACCCACCCTTACAAAAGAGGTAGAATGCTCCATTTATAGAACACCTACCTGCATGAACTAGAACTAGGGTTTGAAAAATGGATGGCCACCAACCAAAAACACCCAGACAACCTACAATAACTCGCCGTCTAGTCATGAATGCAACAAGAGACCACATCAGATTGATTTGGGACAGAAAAGTCCAGGGTATAACACCTTGAGCCATACCTGCCATCAAAGCTCCATCCATGCGAACAGTAATGCGTGTGGACCAGCAAGAATAGGAGCCGTCAATCGGATCTACGCCACCAATGAGAAACCAAGATGGAACCAAGCTAGGATGAGACCATCATGTCCCACTTGCCATCATCAATTCCCCATTGCCCCAGAGTAGAAGAATGGAACCACACATGTGATCTCAACCTACCCTTAGCCACAATAGTGAACTCGGATCTCGTAAATCCTACCATATCCTTGAAATACGCACACTCCATCCCCTTGTTTATGACATCACCAACCCGCCCGATTCAACTTGTAGACAAAGATTGATCATTAATAATCAATGCATTATCAAAATCCAAGTCAATCAAAATAGGATAGCCAAGACCAAAAAGTCAAGCAGAAACCCAGGCAGAGGCGGAACCAGAAATAAGCGGGAAGGGAGCCAAACCGGGAATGAGAACAAAGGGGAAGACAGGTGGAAGTGGAGCCAAAATAGGCACGAGTGAAGTCAGAATGGGAATGGGGACCGAACAATGAACTTCTTGAAAGTTCAGAGTTAAGTCCCATCTCGGTCCCGGCTCTGGTGAAAGAAGGAAAGACCGAAGCAGACCAAACGAAACCAACCCAGTGGCTGAACACCGCAAAATGAAAAAGACACGGGAAGCAGAGCTGGAATGGGAACATAAACTGAACTGTAAACTTTTACAAAGTTCACGGTTGAATTCCATCTCGATTTAGCCTCTGACAAAATGATAGAAAAGAAAACTAAGGAAAACCCAAGGGAGGAAACCAACCTTAGGCCGAAAATGGGAAAACCAACGAAGAAAATGAGAAAGTGGGAAGCGGAGCCAAAATGGGAACAAGAACCGAACCGTCAACTTTCATAAAGTTCAAATACCAGTTCCATCCCGGTTCCATCTCCACATAACCAAAAGAAACAAGGCAAACAAGGAAAACTTAAGGGAGGAAACCAACCCTTAGGTCCCAAACAAAAAAAACCAAGGAAAACAAAAGGAAAAAGGGAACAACCAGGAACCCAACACAAAGGCCAAACCCAAAACCCACCTTAAGGTCAAATGAACAGACCAAAAGGTGCAACCAGAGGCAGAACGGGAAAGAAACTGAACCATGAACTCTAGTAAAGCTCAAAATCAAGTTTCATCCTGGCCCCGACTCTGGCAAAGACAGACAAAAGAGGCGAATGAAAGACAAGCGGGACCACGAACGGGATGGAATCCAGAAAACAAGTTCCAAACCTGATTCCATTCTAGTTCTAGTTCCATGAGAACAAAAGGAAAACAAAGGAAAACAAATGAAAACAAAGTGTTGGAAGAAACAAAACCTTCCAAACTTTGTTGGAAAACAAAAAGGGGGATCCATTTTGACCAAGGAAAAAGATGGGGTGGTTATGTAAGGAATAATAGTTAGGTTCACCAAAAATTAATAGGTGAAATATGAGATATATTCTAAATACCCTATCCCAAATTAATATTTTAACCTTAAACATTAAGGGATACAAAATTAACCATTACATACTATTTGGATATTTCTCTTAAGGGAGAGCCAACTAGGTTGGTCAAGGTTTTGGTCTCGTTTTATTTCTAAGTGTAAATTATTGATGACAAGATGTATTTAGCTAAGTACCAGTTAAGATCAAATTGACTAGAAATAAAAAAATCTAGAAAAATAAAAAAGAACGAAAAATAGAAGACAAATTTGAAGAGTGTAGATAGAGAGGAAATTGACATTGAAATCTAGAGTATCACTAGCAAGATAGTGGTGATGGGCACCCTAGTCCAAAAGTGCTAAAATCTAGGGATTTTGAGCCTAGATAGCTAAAGAGTGTTTGAAGGTCACTAACAATTGAGCACAACTTTCAAAGTCTGATAGTATTAAAATAATGAAATTTCTATAATTTTTTGATCATGAGTACATGAAAGCATGAATTAGGATTTAAGAGCCTTGAGATCTCAAATCCACTTCAGTCGATAGTAAACCTATAAACCTATAAAATAGATATATAGAGAAGACTTGTGTCATATAGGGGCTTGTATTGGTCAAACCCTATGTTGGTGTTGCCAATTCCATGATGGAAAAGATGATAGATGATAAAGAGTGCATGCTCTTGGGGGAGCAGAAGAAAAGGAATAAATTTAATGATAAGGAGCACAAAAGGAACTTACCACTTAGATTTGAAACTATTTTTAGACTAAGGCTACTTTTCTCATCATAGACAATGAAAAAAATAAAAAAATTCAGGTCCTACAAGTATTAGTGAACATAATAATAAACATATACACACATCTTACAATGAATGAAAATGAACTTATTGAATGGATTTAGGGACTACAATTATTCTTAATTTATGTAGAGTTGTAAACATTCTTAGAGAAATATTAGATGTTAAAAATGAGGGAAGAACTTATATATCTGAGTGTAAACATATTTCACATTAATCATTAATATAAGCTGATAAATGAATATGAATTATTAAAAATATTGAGGTCAATAATCAGATTTGAATTTTTGGGCATGAATAGATGGGGCAAGAGTGATAGGTTCCCAAGTCCATGTAATTTCCACTCTTTGAGAGTTTGATAAATAAGTATTTAATTAATTTTGTCAAAACGATAATAAAATGGGTATATCAAAAGCATAAATAGGCACATGCATTAAAGAGGGTGTGAAACCTAGTGTGAAATTATTAGGGGTGACAATTTATGACACTATACAAACTAGAATGGTACACATAGATAATATATTTTACTCATGATGCCCATGAATAGATTTTCATCATGGTACTTGCCCAAAGCACCATAAGAATGGTTTTCACTATTGGATGGATTGGTTTTCTTTATTTTATTTTTTCTACACATGTCACTTGTAAATAGGTTTTCACCATGGTACTTGCTTAAGGTCCCACCAAATTGGTTTTCACCAAAGGATCTAGTACTTCTCTTTAGTCATTTTTATTTTTACCTTGGGATACTGGAGTTTAATCATGAAACTTTTCAAGTTAATTGTTGTTGATGAGATCTTGTTAGGGCTCACCTTTAGGTGTTTCAATTTGGTAATCTCTTGACCCATAGCTTGTTGTGATGATAAATAGTCCCAACCAACTAGGTTGAAATTTTCCCTTTTCTTCTTGATCTAACTTATTCTTTTTATTTTATTTTAGGAATAGATAAACTAATTCAATTTTTTTATTATTGATCCTTTTGTTTTAACTATGATGAAGATTATTTTGATAGGCCTATAAATGATTTCATACACTACGATGTCTTTTTTCTATAGAATATATCTCATGAAACCTAGATAATTTTATTCTTCATTATTGAAAAATATGTTGCAATGACACCCTACAAGACGAAATTTCAACCTCAATAGACAAGATTTCTTTGGTACAATAAACGAGGGAATAAGGTGTAGTGCCATTAGGTGTTTGGATTCCACTACAATAAGCCTATACATTGGGATTGAGTTGGATGTGCCACTCAAGGACAATATCATTAATTGTCCTTTTTAGGATCATTAGGATAGTTTCATTAGATTCCTTAGCTTGACTGTTAAGTTCTAGGGATAGTATGTTGTGGAAAAGTGGTGCTAGACATGGAATTATGAATAAAAACTTTTGAAATCTTTATTTTTAAGAGGTGTACCATTATTTGTGATGATGGTGTGGGAAACATCATAACAAAAAATTACATAGTTAAGGATGAACATCGCTATTTGTTTTTATGTGATGTAGGTTAAATGGAGGGATTATTTCCACTTTTTTAAGTACATAGTGGTTGTAATAATGAACTTATGGAAGTTGGATGAGATGGGGGAAAATTTTCCTATGAGGTTGAGTCACCATTGTGAAAAAGGCCATGGTGTTGTAATGGGTTGCAACTCTTGGGATGGTGCCTGCATGAGATTTCCATGTTGACATTGTAGACATTTATTCACAAACTCATGCACCTCTTGATCCATGGTAGGCCAATAGTATCATGTACTCAATAAAATTTTAGTAAGGGTAGGTCTAATAGAATGTAACTTGTTGACATAAATGTTAGTCACACACCAACAAACAAATAAATTCTCACAAAGATACCATAGGAACCTATCTTCCTTGGAAGACTCCACTAGGAAAAACTAAGTCCAAGGCTAAATCAATTTGATCCCAAGCCTCGTTTATGTCAGGTCTTGATGCACTAGGTTCATTAAGGGTTCATTTTGATAATGATATTAAACACGAGGGATAAACCATCCTTAAGGTATCAATTGGTATTATTGAAATATGAAAATAATCTCAGTTGGCCATTCAATAACTTCATGAACAATAGCAATAATATTTCATGAAAGTCAAATAATTTGCATTCATCCAAGTAGATTTATCATTAAGCATTCAAACAATTTATGGAATCAAAATATTTGTAGTAAAACTCCATGAATTCATTACTTTTTGGAATATTTTTTGAAATTTAAACATCTATTCTAAAACAAAGCATAAAAAATTACTAAAAAGTAAAATTTCTCCCAGGTATTATCCATGCATGCGTCAAGAAATAATGAAACTAGAGAAAACCATTCCATATGTCACCAGATTGTTTCACAACTAGGCATAGAATGATGTAAGAGTTTAAAGAAAAGGGGGATATTTTCCACCAAATAGTTTCAATATGTGCCCTTATACTGCATAGCACATTGTCTTGTTTGATAGGATCAAACAATCAACTGTGTAAGATTTCATATCAGGAAATAGCTTTGAAAGTGGCTCTGATATTAGTTAACTTCTAATGAAACATACAAGTTTTAAATTTGAAATGGAATAAAAAATAAGGAAAGAAACAAAACTTGATTTTTTTTGGTTCTCTAACATCCACAAATTCTAAAAAAATAAAATAAAGCAGTAAAAAAACTTTTATAGAAATAAGGCCCTAAAGAGATTAAACTTAATCTCGTAAAAGAGAATCAAAGAAAAAAATAAAATGTAGCATGTGGCAGGTGACAATTGTCATCAGCACATTCTAGTCATAGTCAAGGATACTTTGACTTATTCATCACCTGCAATCTTCAACTTTAGGCTCTAGTTCACGAATACTTTGCATAAAAACAAGATCATCGATACTTTTCAAAATCTTTAGGACAAGCCACCTTTATTAGGACAAGGAAAAAAGGTAAAAAAATCACTTTAAAACTATACCGACACACAAAACTTCTGATATCCCATATTTGGCTATCTATTCTTCTTCGTTGAACTCTAGTTCTAAAGACTCATCTTCACCTTTCCTCTTTTGATATTCCTAGAAAGCAGACAACACTTGATGCATAATCTCCTTTGGAATTCCTTGAATCACTTTCCAATTGTACTTAAGCCTAGCATAATCTTCTCATATTTTAATGATGTTTTCATTTCTCTGCATCATTTATTCCTCATATTTAATCATAGCATTCCTACACTTTATAATTTCATCTATAACCTCTTGAATTAATGAGTGAATAGGGTCTTTATTCAACATTTCAAGCCATTCCTTGAAATATTTTACCTCTTTATCATCATGTCCTAAATTTCAAGGATCATAACTTTGTTGAGCTAACATTTTAATAAAGCTCCCATCTTTATTAATTAGCTTCTTGCATCTCTCAGTGACCTTTGCAAATCCTTCTACACATAGTAGCAAAGTGTCACTTTCCCAATTCAACTTTTTTTGCACTTCACAAATATCAAAACATATTGTGCCATGGTTATCCTTTGATTCACCAACTCATGGCTATCTATCTAAATAAGAGATTTTAATTTTCACCTTTCTATATTAGTCTGCTATTAGTGAAATCAACATTCTCCTTCAAATATTTTAGATTTGTCACACCAACGGTATTCCTCCTTATGTTTCCCAATTACATCCTTAATTAACTCTTCTCCTTGCCTCACCAGGTACTCCATCCATTCTTCAAATACACTCACCTTATGATGAAGAATTGTAATGGCATATACTTTCTCCTTAGACATAAGTACTAGATTCTGGGGCAATTTAGTTTGCATATGATTAGATTGGGTTAGCGACTTGATAAAACCTTCAAAGAAGGAAATTTGTTCCTTTAGCTCTCTTTTCTTATGTTTTGTCTTCTATACCTTGGTAAAAATTATTTGTAAGTTTACTTTCATCTCTTGAAATTTCTATCCCCATGATGAATGTCTGGCATTGATTGTTGTTACCCTATAATCCCTAGGTGTTATTTCATACTTGCTCTAGTCTCCCATTGTAGTAGATATTTGCAAATTTCTCCCTCCATATATATTCCTCTTCATAGCATGTCTTGTATTTGATCTACCTCTAGGTTTAGGGGTATCTACTTCTTGTATCAAAATTTTGAGATCCAAAGGTACCAGTTCCACCTCCAATGGCGGAGCCATTTGTCTGACTAGCTAGTCAGGTGCTTCTTCATTTTCCATGTCTCTTCAATATTTCCTTATTCTTGATGATGTGCATGTTTAAGAATTTATCCTCTTGAACAATGAATATTACTTGTCACACCCCCTAGAACTTGAACACTTTCTATCCTCACTGGCATGGATTTTATATTAACTTGTTTTATCACCATCTCTTCCTTTTCAAGATATACTCTCATGTCGTGTTGTGTGTTCAACATCAGTTCTTAGGGAATCATTTTCATGTTGTCCTAAAACATCAGGATTCTCCTCATTTCTTAATTCACCACCCAAGATCTATGAGGGCTCTACATTTTCATTGTCATCCTAGCCTTCTCCTCATTTATCAAAATTCTATAGTTGCTCAATATTCTCTTTATTTCTTCCTTGCAGAAGTTGGTCATCAACTGTATCTTCATTATCAATATTATCAATGGGATTCAGACCTATGGTATCCCCTGTTCCTCTTTCATCAATTTCCTCAATGTTTCCCGCTCTTGGAGTGAGGGATTGTCTTATAAAATCTCTTATTTATCCATAAGATTTGACCTTGTATTTGGAACCTCTTCCACTACTGGTTGCACCATGGGATTTTATTTATATCTTTTTTCTTCAAATTGTTTCATCATGGTAGTCAAATTCTCCCACTACTTTTTAACTTCTTCTTCATTTGGTTCAAGACTTTCCTCTTCAATTACAGGAGTCCTTCCTATTGTTTCCCTATTGACTTAAGGTGGAGAGGTAAATATATTTGCTCCCTTATGAGATGAAAACCTTGTCTTAGCATGGGTTCATGTTTTCATTCTCACCTCCTTGCTAGTCATAGGCTGAGCTCGTGGCTTTAATATGGAATCAAATATCACCTTAAGCTTTACCATTAAATTGTTTGGATTGGTCACAATCTCTTTACATTGGCTAGCTAGAGTCACTAGAATTCTCTAGCTTGAAGTATCAGGAATTGTTTCCCATCATGTTGAGCTGCCTCTGACTTTCCAACATTTCTTTTCTTTTTAGTAGTCTCTACATACCTTGACTCATCCTCTAACTATTGCTTTATCTTCACATTAGGTGAGTATGTGAGTGTTACCCGAGTTTCTTTTAATGCTTCACCATAACCATAAATCCAGTATTGAGTGAATTTTAACACTTTCTTAGAAATATCCTTAATGGTTACTACTTCTTTCTTTGTATAATCTTAGTCTAGGATAGGTACATCAAAAATATTTTCTTTATCATAAATTGTATTCAATACCTCTCCATTATTTGTATCCAACTATTTTGGAATATCATGGAGTCCAAGAAGCTTTGCTAATTGTAATGGAAACCTTTGGTATGATCACATCCTTACCTCATGCTTGTCATCATAATTATTCCAAAACTATTTTAAATCATAAACATGAGTATACTGACTGCTTATTTTCCTGGCAAGGTTTCCCTCTAGATCATATTTTTTTCATCAATGTGCAAAGAATTCCAGCTTATAAAGCTTCAACTCTTCCTCACACATATCAACACTTTTGGAAGTGAAACATTTGTAATTCTTGATTTTAATGGGGAATTTGATGAAACATTTTTTGGATGCTTGCGCAAAAAGAGCATGAGAAGTTTGCATCCGTCTCACCAAATCTAGTAACAAAATTTTGTCTGTTGCATTCCTGGGTAGCATAAAGGGGTGTCCTTTGAATCCTTCCACCCTAATGTAGGTGAAATTAGGAAATTAAATGTACCAACCCCCAACTGACTGGATAATACTCTATGCTTCTAGGGACAATCTTTGGGCTTTGTCACTCTTCATTAATCTTACCAGCCTCATAGAAAACAGATCATTAACCCTGCAATAATGCTTTTAGTATTGGTAGATTGTAATTTGGGGCACATGAGCATAAATAAAATTATTCCTTATTTCTATTCCTAGGTACCAACTTTGTTCAATCCTTGTATATTTATCCTTAGAGTGTAGGAATAAATAACATATGAAGACAAAAAACCCATTGGGTGGCCAGGAATGTCGTTATCTATTCATGTAGCTTTATCACTGATGAAACTTCCCTAGTGAATTTGCACATGGTCTTCCATTATTAGTGTTATAGGTCCGCACATCCAAGGTTGAAATTTTTTGGCATCCTTGAGTCCAACTATCCCATTTAATAAGGTTATTATGTATTTAACATCCCAAATAAACACAAACATCAAGATTGGTCTCATTTTCTTGGTAATCTTTATTTAATGGCACAAGACAACTTAGAGGAGTGAGAATCAGTTGTATCCAATTTATTTAATTCTAACCTTAATCAATTCCACTTTAACTCAATCTACTATTAAGTGTAATCATGAGAAGCAAATAATAGAATGCAAACACCAGAGACACCAAATTTATGTGGAAAACCCAATGAGGGAAAAACCACGATGAGGATTAGCTCACAATATAGTAATAATGCAATACCGGATACAAAGGCTCATTGCCAGAGGGCTCACTACCCAAATACAAAGGCTCATTGCCTATACTATGACTCAATATCTAGAAGGAGGCTCATTGCCTAAAGATAAAGAAAAGATAAATAAAGATCCACCACAATAGGTTCCACACATTTGTTGCTTGATCACAATATTTTAGACACCATCAGCTCACTACTTTCAGGAATCGAACACATCAAAGTACTATTTCCTTGATTCGCTCTTACACACTCTTCTTTTCACTCCTTTCCACACACTTCACTTTATTTCTTTTTTTATTCGCAAAGTCTTGACTTGCTTTTATACCATCTTCAACCCTATAAGCATTTTCCAAGGTCAGATATACCTCCTTCAATTTACAAATTCAAATTAGGCTAGCTACTCAACATTCCCGTAGTAGATAAGAATGAGAGAGGACCAAATACACATTTAATTAGGACCCAAAAAAAATATTGGATCAATCACATGCTTCCTTAATTTGATGCAAGATCTTTATGCAATGTGTAGACACTAGGTTAGCCAAACCTAATGAAAACACCAATGATCTTTGAAGTACGTGCATCACCAACAATATGATCACATGTGGATCACCCAACATGATTCATTAGAATTTTTAACATCTCTAAGAGACCTTCAGATACATCCACAATAACTCCAATAGTCTTCATGCACAGAACATTCTTCAATAGTTCAACTGAGCCAAGCAGCGACACACAGGGGCTATGGAGTAGGTCTTCTAGAGAACCAAATCACAAGCACATTTTCTAGAATACTAAAAACATCAATGTGTTGGAATATGGCTTCTGGTGTTGTCATTTATGGAAACCTTAGTCATTGATCTCGTGCGCACTTCAATATTTGTTCATACCAAGAGACAAAATGAAGAACGGCGTATCTGACTGAAGTTAAGTCTGTCAATCTACTTGCATTATTAGTTTATCAATTTGAGTTGTTGATCTCAAGGAAGGTTTTTGAACATCTGGAATATATTACTCTTCATTTTTGTGTCATTATATCGAGTGGTGTATGAATTAGGAAATCTGATTGACTGATTTTTTATTTATCAGTAGAGAGAGCCGACTTGGTGAATATAATATGTTGCAGATATTCAAGGAGAAATTGTTTAAGTTTATTTGTGTTCTAACATGTTGATTTGGGTCATCACTATGCTATGTATGACTTTGGATGATGTGCATTGAAAATAATTAGTGGATTAAGCCGATGGTTGGAAAATATAAATTATGTTTTATTGAAGTCGACATATGGTTGATTAAATCTCTTGTTGTAGATATATATAAGTGAATGATTATATCATTTTTATATAGATGCAAAGTGTGTTGGTGTGTGATGCAAAATTTAGAAGGATAGTAAAATGATTTCACCTATGCATGAATGGATTTATGATGCAAATTCAATCAGAGCATAGTAGAAGAGCAGAATCAGACAAAAGGTAAAGAAATTGACTAATGTGCTTAACCAGAACTATTTTCAGACATTTGTAGATGCTAGTTCATAGTTCACAACCTCTGTTGTCTTTTGAAACTAGTTGTAAGGTAGTGAGCCTTTCTTTTTATGGGCGGTGAATTCTAGGAAGTGATCTTGAATGCAAGTGCATTCCCATTTTGTAAAACTTATATTTGAGTACTCAAATTGTGGATTGACCTCCACCATGGTATTTCTCCTAATAGGGTTTCCATGTAAAAATCCTTGTGTTATGGTGGTTTGGATGATTTATTTGTGTGTTTGCATCTTTATTTTAGTTCAATGTTTTAAGTGGTTTAAAGATCAGATTAATAAAGATAATTTTTGCAGAACAGTGATTCACCCTTCTCTCAGTTTTCCCTGATTCCAACAATTGGTATCAGAGCTTAGTACCTCAGAAGGATTTTAGCAACTTCAAGTGGATCTCGGAATGTAATGGAATTTGGTAGTATTCAATAGCAACTTGTGGTGGCACTTGATGATCTTCATCAATCCAAAGAAGAAGTCTAGGAATTGAAAGAAAATCTTAAGGATGGTGAGAAATTCATTCAGACATTGAAGGATCATATTGTTAAATCCAGGGAAAAGAGAAAGTATCTTTGTGATCAGATTAAGCCAAAATAGAGCAAAATAATGGATGATGTTCACCTGAATCAAACCTTGAAGGAAATAACTAAAGAATGTGAAAAGCTTGCCAAAGACAATGCTACCCTAAAGAATGAGATGGAATCTATGGTGATGAAGCTAACTAAGGAGATTGAAGAAAGAAATAAGAATGAGGAGAATCTTGCTCAATCCTTAAAATAAATATTTGATGAATGTAGAAGAATTAATGGAGGATACATCCAATTGGAGATTGAACTGCAACAATCCAAAAAAAATGAAGATCTTGAAAAATAGATCATTATTCTCAGGGATGAACTTTCTACTACTAATGAATATAAGGAGAAGTTCAAAATTAGCTCAGTTAAGCTTGATGAGCTGACTCAAGGTTAGAATAATTGAAATAAAAAATGAGGCCTTGGATATGAGAATGGAGAAATTTTTGGATCTAGACAAAGGAATTTCAGGCAAGGAAATCAGATGAACTAAGAAAAAAGGCATCTGGTAAGACAACCTAATGCTCAAAAGTTGAATGGATACTATTTTTTTTGCAATAAATTTGGCCATATGGCTGCTCAATGTAGAAGTAAAATAAAATTGAGTAATCCATCATTCTCCAGTCAGTGTTTCAATTGCAATAAGTTTGGTCATAAGTTAATCGAATGTAGAAATGTGTCAAAGACTTTGTCAGTAAAAGAAATGTCAAATGTTATACCTATGGAAAATTTTGGCATATTGCTAACCAATACAGATCAAGAAGAAATCAATGGAATGATAGGTCTAGACAAGGAAATACTGTGTGTTACAATTGTAACAAATATGGTCACATTGCAAGATTCTGTAGAAACAAAAAAATGGATAGAAAAAGGTCTGACATACAAAAACATAAATACATAGAAAGATGATAAAGAAAAAGGGAAAGTGACTGCGGATGAAATAAGAGATCAGATGAAGAAGACATGGGTAAGGAAGAATGAGTTTGATGAAAGAGTTGGCTCTATATCGGAACTTGCTTCCGATAATTCCTCTGAAAATTGATTTCAGGCCATTGGCCTAGGGGGTGTTTTTCAAGAAAATCCATTTTCCCCTGTTTGTAAATGGTACCAGAATGCAGAAGATTTTCAACAGTTGTTGATAGGAAAAGCAGAGGTGCAAAAAAACTTTCCTAACGCTAAAACCATAGAGGAGAAGTGCAAAGACCAATTTTAAAACATTTAAGCATCTGAGATGAACAAACACAGTATAATAGGAAAGACAAAAAAATAAAAAATCATAAAGATAACACTAGATAATACATGGGAAAATTGTTACGGGAGAAAAACCCACCACACCAAGAAAAGTCACTTTGTATTACAGTAAACAGATTACATACATAGTTACAAACTCCACTTTCTAATGTTTTCTCACAATAGCATTCCAGTCAACCTCCTCACAGACACATTCACTGTTACAATGCTACTTTAGCATACAATGCACTCACTCTCTATCACCCTAGGTCTCTATCCATATTTTTAACAACCAATGGGAAAACCTATTAGATTCCATACTTCACCGACAAGCAACTAGATCTCTGATCAGATCGCCCTGCATTCACACATCGGGCCACCCAAGCATTTAATTCTGTTACAGAGAATTACCTAGATTTTGATTATGTCAACCGCTGAATCAGATCTTATAGTTAATGTACATATCACTTTTATAGATTTAAACATTTGGCCAATAACAGTTGATTTACAATAGTGATGTAAAATAAATGAATGAGATCGTGCCATGTGTTGTCACTCCATTCATCCATCGCTTTGACTATTAAAACAATCAATTATGCCCCAAGAAACTCCTACCAAGCTACCGCGGCATGGCCTAATGGCCACCACGGTATGGCGATAAGCATCTGATCACCAGATCGCTAGAGTCCACCAAGACATGCGTACACATCTTGTGCAATTTTGGGGAATCAAAAAAGCATCTACAATATTCCCACAGAGACTTCTGAAACAATAAAAAAACGTTCAAAGCCTAAACACTTCGCATGCCTCCAAGTGTCAAACACTCAGATGATTTCGCTCGATTCACAGGATTTCATCAGTACTCACCTCAATTGAGCACCAAATAGAACGAGCACCATTGGATTAGTCAAATATCAACCATAGATCAAGATCCCCATTCATCGATACACTATGTTGTGGTCCCCACCAATTCGCTTCCAGCTGCCATCGATCCATCAACGTAGCCAGGTGAAGGGTTCCACTGATGACCCCAAGTCACATTGACAAAGCATATCATTTTATCATTGAGACTACTAATTGGGTTCCATCGATGACCCCAAGTCTCACTGACCCATCATTTATCACATATTAGCATATCGGTGAGACAACACATTATCACTCATTGATATGCGATATTTATGTCGATGAAGCCAAGGTCCAAATGCTCCTGCCAAAGGGAAGGAAGGACTTTGCGATATGGAGAGTAATTTCATCAAGTTCTTAACAAAGGTTCAATCCAGCAAGTTGAGGCATATTTTCCAACAAGCGCCCACTTGACAAAGACTTACTGGCTTCCTCTAGACTTCAAATTTACTAACGATCATAGGCCCCAAGGCCCATCGAACTTGCACACCATCTTAACTTGTTCGTGCTCACTGGATTTGTCAAAGAATCAACAACATTCTTTAGAGTATCCACCTTTTCTAAGCAAACCTTTCCATCCTCCACCATATCTCAAACAAAATGATACTGCACATCGAGATGTTTTGTCCTGGCATGGAAAGTTGGATTTTTTGCTAAAAAAATGGCACTCTGACTATCATAGAAAACAATATCTTCCCTACATCAAAACCAATATCAGAATACAAATGACCAAACCAAACAACTTCTTTGCAAGCAGGAGTTACTGCCATGTATTCTGCCTCCGTAGTAGACAAAGCGACTATAGCGTGTCGCTTGCTCATCCAACTGATTGCACCATCATTTAACATGAAAGTATATCCACTAGTGGACCTTCTGCTGTCAATGTCCCCTGCCCAATTAGAATCCACATATCCACAAATGTTGAGAGTCCCCTATGAACCAACAAAATTTCCATGGTAACATAGAGAATATTCCAAAGTACCCCTTAGATATCTAAACACTCTTTTCACAACATCCCAATGTGTCTTTGGATTTTCCATAAATCGGCTAAGTACTCCCGCTACTTGGGCAATGTCTGGCCTTGTACAGACCATCGCATACAGTAAACTACCAACAACACTTGCATAAGGCATCCTAGTCATGACCTCCATCTTAGTAGCAGAGTTTGGAAAGTCTTCAACAAATAGCTTTGTTCCCTACAAAACTAGAACAACTAACTGCTTGCAATCATTCGTACCGAATCTCTCCAGAACAGTGTTAATGTACTTACTCTGACTGACACAAATATTTTTGTTCATTTTCTCCCTAGTTATTTCCATCTCTAGAATATACCTTACTACACCCAGATCTTTCATTTCAAACTTTGCAGACAACTGAGACTTAAGATCATAAATCATATTCTTACTATTTCCTATGAACAACATATCATCCACATACAGGGTAATAATAAGCACATGATCATTTTAATATTTATAATACACACAATGATCAGATTTTGACCTCACAAATCCCATAGAAAACACAAAAGTGTCAAAATTCTGGTACCACATTCTAGGCAATTTTTTCAAACCATACAGAGATTTTTTTAACTTGCTGACCAGGTTTTCTTTACCTTTTTCAGCGAAGTGCTTAGGATGGGACATATAAATTTCTTCTTCCAGCTCTCCATGGAGAAACACTATTTTCAAATCCATCTGCTCGATTTCTAAGTCATATGCGATTGCAAGTGACAACAAAAATTTGATAGATGTCAGCTTAGCTACAGGGGAGAAAATTTCTCCATAATCAATTCCCTCTACCTGGGAATACCCCTTTTCAGCCAACCTCGCTTTATACTTTTCAGCATTGCCATCTAGACCAGTCTTCTTCTTAAATACCCATTTACAACCAATAGAATTTTGTCCTTCAAGAAAAGGCACCAAATCCTAGGTTTCATTCTTCTTTAATGATTCCATTTCTTTATTCATAGCTTCCAATGGGGAATTTAAATCGTACATATTAATCACCTCTTTCACAATCCTAGGCTCATCAATGATAGTAATCAAAGCATAGGCATAGTTCGAATCCAACATAGAGAAACCATACCTATTAGGTTGATGTCTTTCATGTGTAGACCTTCTCACTAGTTGAGGTTGTGGTTCTTCTTCTTCAGAACTCTCAGAGCTGCTAGAGCTCTCCTTAGTTTCAGATACACCATGTAGTTTCTCTTTTTATGGAGTTTGAGGAATTTCAACTACATCATTCTTCTTTTCTCTTTGATATGTCTCTAACTGTGGATCAGCTGTTGAAGGCTTCAGGTCATGAAATATTATACTTCTTCTATACAGAACCTTCTTAGTATCAGGATTCCAAAGCTTGTATCCTTTCACACCAACACCATAACCAATGAAGATACATTTAACAACCTTGTTTTCCAATTGATATCTTTTCTCATTTGACACATATGCATATGCCTCACAGCCAAAGACACGAATATGCCTTAGAGAGGGCTTCTTACCAGACCACGCTTCCAAAGGTGTTTTGTCAATAAGAGCAGAGCAAGGAGAATGATTTACCATGTAACATGTTGTAGCCACAGCCTCAACCCAAAAATTTTGCTCCAAACCAGCACTGCTCAACATACTGCTTGCCTTTTCCATCAGCGTCATGTTCAACCTTTCAACAAATCCATTTTTTTGTGGAGTATAAGGTGTAGTTTTATGCCTTTTACTCCCATGGTCTCTACAGTATCTTTTGAAATCTACAAAAAAAACTCATTGCCATTATCCGGCCTCAAACATTTGATTTTCCTTCCAGTCTAATTTTCTACCAAAGTTTTAAATTCTTTAAATCAACTGAACACTTTTGATTTACTCTTAAGACAGTATATAAATGCCCTTCTTGAATAATCATCAATAAAATAAACATAATATCTAGACTTCGATAATGACAAAACATCCACTAGACCAAACACATCAAAATGAACATAATATAGTACATTAGAAGATTTATGAGGACTTGAATAAAATGAAACACGATGTTGTTTTCCATAAATGCAGTGTTCACAAAAATTGAACTCAAGATTACAATCAACAAGCCCTTCAACAAGATTTTTATTTTTCAAGGTTTTCAAATCTTTCTCACCTATGTGACCGAGTCTATGATGCCACAAATGGTCTTCTCTGCTGGGAGTTTCACCTCCAAGGAATTTGCACCTAGAGGAGTGCCATTCTCCTCTGCATGAGCAACATTGCTTACTTTACAAAGACGTTGCATTGAACAGGACATGCATCCAGCTTGTACAGAGTGTCGTTTCGTACACCCTTAGCCAACACCATTGCCCCTCTACTCATCTTACAACCTCCACTCGAGAGCAATAATTGTACACACGCATCATTCAGCTTACTGCCAGAAATTAAGTTATGAGCCAAACTTGGTATGTGTATTACATCACCAATCCCTTTGGTTCTTCCATTGGAGAATTGTATTTTGACTCTTCCATGGCCAAAAATCTCTAGTGTTGATTCACTCGCTAGGTACACCTTTCCAACATACTACTTTTTGTATTTAGTGAACCATTCTCTATGAGACATAATGTGGAAAGATGCACCTAAGTCAATCAGCCAGACATCATCTGATTTCTGAGTCACCAAAGCTACAATGAAGGCATCTACATCACTCTAAAAACAATCATTTTCTGAAGAGTTATTATTCTTCTTCTTGTCCTTACAATCCTTTCGAATATAACCAGGCTGCCCATAGTTCCAG
>CM021108.1:301726080-301804364 GCA_007115665.2 Sequoiadendron giganteum | reverse complement strand
TTCTTTGGTGCAGCAACGGTCATTGTGAAGGCACCCACATCTTCATAGATTTTAATAGAGCTGATCAATTTGCCATGGGAGAATCATGGGGGTTGGAAGCTTGGTTTCCCTAACAAGTGAGTGCATTGTAAGGGGGAGCCTATGGAGTCAAGCTTTTGAATTCATTTGCTAAGAATATGTGGTTGGAGTAAAATCCGCGTGGGATCCAAAAGAATACAGTCTTTTCAGCCATAGGGATTGTACATACATGTTCTCTATGTGTTTTTTTTTCAATTTATTTCAAGACATTGTGTTTTCCAAGTGTATTCAGACAACATGAACACATCAACATCTTCCTCAAAATCAGAAACAAATTCTTTGCAATCTACCAAATTTTTGCCACAACTTACTTTCTGTGACACATCTGCCATCTTAAACAACAATTTCTTAATTCTGAGCCGCAATTACTCCGTCGAGCCATATTCACAACTTTAAACACCACAATTGATTGTCATTCAATGCATTTTCTAGATAAAATGCCGCAACTGATCCTTTGAACCACATTTTCTTGTTAAAACACCACAATCATCTTTATCGTGATGCATCTGCTTTGTTACAATGCAATTGTTGCAACACATTTTCCTTTATTTTTCCATTTCATTCATTGTCCCGAAACTGAGACTCAATTCATCCATAAAAGATTTTAAACATCTTTGTCTATTGTTTCTATCCAAAACCAGATCTTGAGTTGCTCAAATTCCATCATCCTTGCATTATAGGTTGCATTCTTAGGTTTCCATAGGTTTCCATTGCATTTCCTTGATTGTATTGTTAGGCTTTACCATCATCTTAGACACTCATTTTTTTTCAGATTTTAGGAATAGATTCCTTACCATCCTTTGTCAAAAATTTACTTTCAAGAGTAGATTATCATCACTGATAAATTTGACTCCAAATTCCAACAAACTTTCATCAAAATTATTTCATTAGTTTTTTGACAAACTTTGAAACTTCAAAATTCCAACCTAGCATCGTCAGCTAGGTCAGAATTTTGACATTTCAAATTTCATCAGAAAATCGACGAAATAATTTTGACAAAAGTTTGTCGAAATTCAAACGAACTTTCCTTGGAATTTGGAGTCAAATGTATTAGTGATTGGACTTGATCACAAAATTTCCCATAGTCATTGTCCTTGTGAACCATTTGCCACTCATTAGTCTAGTGTGGAAGTTTCACTTTGTCCTCTTTAGTCCTTTTTGCAGGTCCATTGACATCCCTAAAATTGAAGCAATGCCAAAACTTGGTATGGTTTGGTGTATATCTCCTTAAAACTTGCCAACATTGAGTGCATTTTAGAATCCTTCACATTTTCATTAGTTTCCTTTGCATTCATCATTCAATAGCATACATTATTCCAAAAACCCAAAAACATAGTGTCATAACATTTGCATACTTAGGTCATCCTCCATCTTCCCAAAGTTGAGAATTTTTTTTATGGTTGAAACCAGATTATAGAGAAGACGAAGACACATGGATTCTTTTGGACAAGACACCAACCTAATCATTTTTTCCAATGACATGAACACAAATGCTTTCCCTAACAACATGAATGGAAATACCAACATAGAGAATTCTCTCATTAATTCATTCAGTGAGATGTCCATTCCATCCTCTTCACACAATCCTTTTGAACAATTTGTCCGTAGAGACCAAAATGGGAAAGTCTTTGAAGAAGACATACAAGTTGCTGCCCAAAACCCAAAAATGGCCTTTTTTGTGGAAGAATTCATTTTAAATGATTCATCCAGATATCTAGCTATGGTCCTTGACCAAGGGGCTAGGTTACCAAAAGGATTTGACCTCAACACTATAAGAGAAATATCTCTTGATCCTACCAATCAAACAAGTTAGTCATGTCACAATGAAACCAATGCCTCCATGGGAGCCACCACACAAAATGTCATCAACACTATGAATAATACCTCCCTTGGTCATACTACCACCCATACCACAACCAATGCATCCAATATGGTCAACACAATGTCTATTAGGGGATCATCAACCCAAAACAACACCACATCACAATACATCCCCAACAGACATCCACAGTTTCTTCACAAAATTTTGGATCAACAATGGGTTCCAATGCATCAAACCTTTTTGGGACATCATCTACCTCTATAGGTACATTAGCGAACCTCTTATTAGGTTCATCAAATACAATGGAAACAAACTCATCAAACCCTTTTGGAAGGAATAAATGAAGAGTTATCATAAAAGGAACTCAACCTAATGTCCCAAATTCCTCACAGGTTAATACCAACATTCCTCTAGGCCATAATTATCTATTTGGGAAAGGCAACCAAGGCACCCAATATTCCACTCTGTTTGGGCATCAACATGCTCAAAGCTAGCAAGGCCCTCAAATTCAATCCAACATGGCTGGATCTAACATCCCAACTTATGCTTCTCAAATCCATACACAACAACACATCCCTCATCAAAACATTCATTTCCAAAAACCTCCAAATCACACCCAATTTTCTTACCAAATTTTTTTTCCAAATCAACACACTTCATCATAATAGGTGGGCAATATATCCATACCTATCACCAACATGTGTGATGCTACCAACAACCCAATTATGGAGGCACTCACACTCAAACTTGTTGCTCTTCAAACACAGGTGGAAACTTTGCAATAGTCAAACAAAAAATCATACATGTCATATGACCTATGTCCATATCTATTTGACACAACCTTGTATATGCCACCATTTCCTCATGGATACATGTTGCAACAGTTCCCTAGATACAAAGGCAAGAAAAATCACGTTGAACATATTCGAGAATTCACTACCAGTTGCATGGACATTGCCTATGAACACACTTATTTAATGAGAATCTTCTCTAGGAGTCTTGCAAGGCATGCACTAGAGTGGTTCGCATAATTGCCTAAAGGAATCAAATCTTGGGATGAATTGGCAAACAATTTTGTTGAAAATTATGCCTATAACATTGATATAGACATTGAAATTGCCTCCTTGTGTAGACTCACCCAAGAGGATGCAGGAGAGACCTTTATTCCATTCTTCCAAAGATGGATAGCACTAGCTAGCCAATGTCTTGTGGAGATTCTTGAAAAGGAAAATGTCACAATGTTTGTGCAGAATCTCCTCGGCCCACTAAGATATGGATTACAAGTCCATTGTTGCACCACCTTCACTAATCTTATGGAAAAAGGTGTCCAACTTGAGAAAGCCTTACTTGCCAAAGGTGAACTTAAGTATGGCAGAAAAAAAATCAACACTACCACAAACACCAACCCATGTTCTTCCAATGACAAAAATAAATATTGGGTTAAAAATAAACACATCACCAATGATGGTGTGGTTTATGCAAAAATAGTCAACACAATATGTCATGTACTCACAATCAAAGGAGTGTAAACTCAAAATGCACCTGTGAAAACACCAACACCAACTACTAATGCCATTCAAAACAATCCTGCTCAATCAAACCAAAGGAAACCTCGTCAGAAAAAGAAATTTCCAAAATGCAAATACACCCCCTTAGGTGAACCCATTGAAGTTGTCCTAAAGAAACTCATGCAAAATGGTGTCGTAACTTTGGAAGAACCTAAATCATATGATCTTGGTAGTTTTAAGCCATCATGGCGGGATGATAATGCATTTTTTGATTATCAACGTGTTTAAGGGCATAAAAGTTCTTCTTGTTGCCAACTCAGAAATCTTGTCCAAGATCTTATTGAAAATCACAGCATTGAGCTTGGTGGTAAGCAATTTGCATCTAATTCAGACCATACAATCCACAAGAATCCACTATAGGACCATGGTTTAGGTAACCCCTCCTCATTTGGCACAAATAATAATAATAATCAAGCCGGTTATGTTTGTGCTACTTTTGAATATTCTGGTGGAAAAATCATTAATAACCTTCGAGCAACTGATGAAGATAAATCTGTCAATACCATTACCATTAAAAATACCCTAGAAAGCAATTTCACTACACACAAAGGCAAGGTCACCATCCCAGGTCCTTCTACTTGTCAACCCAAAATCACCATACCAAGCCCGTCTACCAAGAATTTAATACATAATCTAGAGTTCAACCTCATTGACCACTTAAATAAGACCGCTGCCCAAATTTCCATCCTAACATTACTCTGCATTTCGCTAGTGCATAAGGCCATATTAGATGAAGTCTTGCAAGAGTCCTCGATTCCAAACAATATTGATGTCAACCATTTTGAAACTATGGCTGGATATTTGACTTCACCTCACCACATTACCTTTTCAGATATTGACTACTCCTCACATAAGCCATCTCTTAACGATGCCTTGCATATTTAGATTTTTGTCCATAAGCATAAGGTTTGACAAGTCCTAATAGATGGCAAAGCAGGATTGAACATCTTCTCTTTAAAATTGGTTAAGCCTCTTGGCTTCTCTGATGCATGTGTAGATGCTACCAAAAGTATTGTGATAAAAGCATATGATGATGAGGAGTACTCTTCTAAAGGCATCATCACACTCCCAACTCATGTGGGAGTAGTTATCATAGAGACAATATGCCAAGTCCTAGATCATGATTATACATTACAATATCTTAGTTGGTCACCCATGGATTCATACTCTAAAGGCCATTCCTTCTACATATCACCAATTCTTGAAGTTCCTTTTTGATGGCACCGAAATTACAATCCCAGGAGATCCTGATCCATTTCAATATTGCACCAACATGAGAGCTACTACTGAGCATCAAGTTCCTATCAATCGAGAGGATTCAACATCCACTTCCTCTAAATACATTGACCTATCAACACTTACCAAGTCATCCATATCCATTATGTCCACTTCTGCCACACCATCCTCCTCAGCCTCTATACCAAGTATTGACTTTAAGATGCAGGACATGGGTTATGGAGAGTTCAAATTGAATACGGCTTATTGTATCACCATAATACCTAAGACACCTAAAGTCTATGGTTGACCTTGCTACATAGTAGAGCCTAAGACAAATTTCAAAGTTCCTCCGAAAAGATTCTTCACACTAGTGGGAGACATGAGTGATGAAGCCATTATCGACATAGCTAATTGGATCTACAAGGACCTCGAAGGATTACCCCCACTACTAGTACATATCTACGACAAAGGTTATGACATATGTAAAGTACATGGTTTTGATGGAACTAGTGGCCTTGGACAAAAACACAATGGAAGGAGAGAGCCTATCATCATTTCTAAAAGACCAAAGAATATAGGGCTAGGGTTTGAGCAACTTGAAACTAACAATCGACATACCTATGTACTTTCAGGTAAGGACATAACGACTCCTAAAAGTGTTGAGACATGCAAGAAATCCCCTACTAAAACTGACTCTCATATGTGGGAATGGGGATTTGTTAGAAACCTGAGTGACTATGATATCAATGAATTATTCCTAGAACCCAACCAGCTCCCTTTTGAGGATAGATTCAGCCAAATGTACAACATTGATCCTATAGATCACCATTCTAAAAATAAAGAATGGGTGAGCATCCCTTGGGACCCAAATGAGCATAAACTATCACCGATCACATCTGTATTGTCCCACCCCATTCCTAAGCCCACCCAAAAGCTTAAAATGTCCAAACATACTGAACATGCCTCTAAATTACCTTCCATGGATCACGATGTGGATCCATTTGTCCCATACTACAACCAAGAGAATAACTCATTTGACTTTGAAGATGTTCCTTGGATTGAATCTGATTAGGAAAGTGAATAAAAAAAAAATTCCTTTACACTTGAGGCTTCCATTTGCATGCTTTCCGCATCATCCCCCTCCTTTACCAACACTGATGATGGGATTTCCCTTGTCTACCCACAAATCATTGATTGGGACCAACAAGAGCTTCCCACCATGGACATTTTTTAGAATGACGAGGCCATTGCATAATTTATGGGACTCAGTGAGGGCATACCAATTGGTGATCAAAAGGCATGATTCTCTATTAATCTAGATTGTGCAACATACTTCAGGGAGACTGTGTAATCCTCTAGTCACCAAAATATGAAAAATAAAACAAAAAAAGACATGTCTTTAGGTGAAAACTGCAAGGCACCTTCTGACAATTCAATTGTAAAAATAAAGGATGTATCCAAAGGTGAAAACCTCTCTGAGGTGCCTAAGGATGGATGATTGGACTTTATTCCCATAACACAGGAAAAATCAGCAACGATTATTGAAGACATTGTATAAGTTAACATAGCTACACCAAAGAATCCCATAATGGTTCTCTTTGTCGCATCATTGACAGAAGAAGAAAAACCCGAATTCAAACAATTCTTCTCAGAAATAACAGTTAACTTCACATGGTCATATGTTGAAATACCATGGTTGGACCTCGAGTTAGTATTGCACCATCTTCCTTTGAGTCTAGGTATTAAAGCAGTCAAGCAGAAACTATGTAAAATGCATCTGTAGATTGTGCTACTTGTGAAGGTTGAACTAAAGAAGTTACTATATGTTGGATTCATAAGATCAATCAATTATGCTGACTGGATTTCCAACCTTGTCCCTATCACCAAGCCCAATGGACAGATCTGCATTTGTACAGATTTCAGAGATTTAAATAAGGCTTGTCTAAAGGATGATTTACCATTACCAAACATAGACATTATTGTTGATCTCATTGCTGGATATGAGATGTTATCACTCATTGATGGTTTCTCGGGCTACAATCAAATACGTATCACCCACAAGGATCAACAAAAAATGGAATTCACATGCCCATGGGGAACATACTATTGGAATGTCATGCCTTTTGGCTTAAAGAGTGTAGGTGCCACATACCAGAGAGAAATGACAACAATATTCCATGATCTCATGCATATCTTAATGGAAGATTATGTGGATGACCTCTTGGCCAAATATTTGACACAGAAAGATCATATCCGAATCTTAGACAAAAATTTTAACCGGCTAGAAGAATACAACCTTCGTTTGAACCCAAAGAAATGTGTTTTTGGGGTTACTTTGGGAAAATTATTGGTCTACATTGTTTCATGAAGAGGCATAGAAGTGGACCCTGAAAAAGTAAAAACAATAATAAACACGCCTCCACCAAAAGGAATCAGTGAGCTAAGGACACTACAGGGTAGATTAAAGTCTTTCTGATGCTTCATTACTCAGGTAGCCAATAAATTCCAGCCATTTAAGTTCCTGTTGCACAAAAGTATCCCCTTTTTGTGGATAGATAAATTCCAAACAACCTTCCAACAAATCAAAGAATATCTATTAACACCACTCATCTTAATGCCTCCCATTGAAGGCAATCCATTGATTATGTATGTCTCTGCAACCACCAAGGCATTGGGGGCATTATTGGCACAAAATGACTGAAGAAAAAGAAAGAGCCATCTATTATATTAGTCACACACTGATAGGATATGAAATTAATTATACATCTATGGAACGTGCCTATCTCGCCATTGTCTTTGCGGCCCATAAATTAAGAAATTACATGCTGAATCAAAAAACGTAGTTGGTAGAAAAAAATGATCCACTAAAGTATCTTCTAAATCAGTCAATATTGACAAGTCAGTTGCCAAAGTGGGTCATGATTTTGAGTGAATATGACATACAATATGTTGAGTGCAAGGTAATAAAAGGATAGGTAATATCTAATCAACTTGCATATGCACCAATCCAAGGCACTCATCCATTGATAACCAATTTTCCTGATGAGTTTATCTTTCATGCAAAACATTCATCACCTTGGAAACTATATTTTGACGAGTCTCACACTGGTCATGGCTCAAGAGCTAGTATCTTGTTCATCACACCACAAGGGGATTCCATTCCTAAGGCATTATGGATCACCTTCCCTTTTACTAATAACATTTTCTAATACGAAGCACTGGTCACAGGACTCAAAATGGCAATTAAATGGAAAATTTAGACACTGCTAGTATTCAGGGATTCTTAGTTATTTATCAACCAAGTGAATGATGATTATGAAACAAAGGATGAAAATTTTCTTCCCTACAAGTGAATCGTGAATATATTTTTGACTTATTTCAAATTTATTTCCTTTGAACAAATCCCTAGTGCGCAGAACAAGGTCGCCAATGTAATGGAAACTATTGGATCTCTTTTGGACATCCCCAAAAATGTGTCACAATTTGATTTCTTAGTGGAACAACTATTGATACCTGCATACGATGTTCCCAAGATAGAGATGGTTTATGAACTTGTTGGTCCTAGCTTTCCTTGGTACTATGACATCTATGATTATCTAAAGTCCAAGACCCTTCCACCCAATTTATCCAATAATCAACGCAAATCCTTCACCTAAAAAGCTGCCTGATACACCATCGTCAGTGATACCCTTTACCATCATAGCTTTGACAATACCCTTCTTCGTTGTCTCGACACTAATGAAGCTTGCACAACTTTATGTGAGGTACATGAGGGTCTGGCTGACAATAGAAAAATATGCTCTTTAGTTTTTCAGAATATTTAAAAAATGCCAGGTACATAGTGACCCGATCTATGCACCTACATAGGAGCTAAGACCGATCACTTCACCATGGTCCTTCACATAATGGGAACTTGACCTCATGGTAAAAATATATCCATCTTCCTCCAATGGCCATAAGTTCATCATTACTACCACTGAGTACTTCACAAAGTGGATTGAAGTCGTCCCCCTCACTTACATCACCAGTAAGTAGATTTCAAAGTTTATCCTTAACTACATCATCTGTTGGTATGGTGCTCCATAGTCCATGATCACAGATAATGGTCATCCATTCAAAAATTAGGACATTCATGAGCTTTGTGAGAAACTTCACATCCAAGACCACTTCTCCACACCTTATTATCTACAAGGCAATGATCAAGTTGAGGTGTCAAATAAAACAATTATTTGCATTCTTAAGAAGACCATCAATGACACTGGCCGAGATTGGCATCTGCAACTCAATCCTACCTTATGGGCCTACCATACCAGCATCCACACACCCACCAGAGCCACTCCATTTTCCTTGGTCTACGGATCTGAATCTATATTGCCCATCAAGGTCGAAATTCCTTCTCTTTGAGTCTCCTTGAAGGGAATGATCGATGATGAAGAAAACAGACAGTATCGCTTGCACGAACTAAAAATGCTACAAGAAATAAGACAAAATGTCTTGAACCACTTATAGGAATATCAAAATCATCTTTGCAGGAGCTATAACAAAAGGCTGATGGTCAGAAAATTTGAAACTAATTGGCTTGGTCATTATATCATTACGAAAACATTTAGTTCTGGGGCATATTAGTTAGCCACACTTGATGGATAACAATTGACAAAACCCATCAACAACCTACATCTATGAAATTTCTATACATAGCATTAAAGAGCTTGGATGAAACCTTAAAAATACAAAAAAAATGAAAACTAACAAAAATGTCATCACCTTGATGAAAAGCTAGAAAATAGGCATCTTGGTGACACCAAATAATCAAAAAATGGCAAAAATTGTACAAATAAATAAATTTGTCCAAAAGTGAAAACCAGGCAAATAAGCACTTTGAATAAGTACCATAGTGAAAACCTGGTAAACAAGCACCATGCATAGTCGATCATTACTCTGCCATCTACTTTTACTCCAATTAGCCTTTGTCCAATTTGCATAACCATGAAATCCTGACATTCATGACATTTACCATCAGTCCTATCATTTCCATCCATGGCTAGCAGTGGTTGGCATCATGCCTTGCACACCCTTTCCTTTTATCCCATGTACGCCCTTTTCCATGTAATTCTATGTAGGTAATCCTTGACCTACTTGGGGGAAAAACCCTTATCATTCAATTGCATTGGGTACTGCACATGGTCCTGACACTTGTAAAAAGTCTTGAAAAATGTCCTAAAAATCATAAAAAGTCCTTAAAAAGTCATAAAAATTGAAAAATGTCCTCAAGAAAACACAAAAACATTTGGAAGAAGTCAAAAATCTTTAAAAAAAAATCAAGTTTGTCTCGTTAGTCAATCTTCATCCTGTTGTGAACTACATTGTCTCTATGCATTTTCTACGTAGGAAAGATTCATCTTTGAATCCTTGAGACATTAGGTCTATCCTTCTAGGCTTGATAAAATAAAATCATGACTCAATATTTTGTCCCTCAGACAAAGTCATTGCTCATGTCGAACTATGAGGTCTCTGAGAGAATGATGTAGGAAAGGCCATCAATCAATGAGCCCTTGAGGCTTCACTAGGTCAGTCCATTAGGGTTCTTGGCATTGCACTTTCACACATGTCAAATATCTTCAAGTCCATCAAATTGTCCCTCAATTTTAAATAGGAAGTCTATCATCAAATGTTAACCATTCCTTTCAATCAATCAAACATGCATGTCTGCGTGGACATGTGATTCAATCTATCAACTAAGTCATATTTTATCAAGGTAGGTCAACCTATCAATCATCTTTCTTCTTCAAATGTGTCCTTCTGAGGAATAACTCTCGTCATTTCTTAATGCTTTTGGATGTTTCCTTCCTAAGCATCGTCATTATCATCTAAAATTTTGATGGATTCTCCTGACTTCGAGAATTGATCCTCTTGGCATTAACTCAAGTCAAGATGTGTCCTTAAATCTGGCATCATTCAACATTTGGTAGCCTAGACCTCATCAACTTTGGTGTTTCGACATTAAAACACTTGAAATTTTAATCACTTGACATTCTAACACTTGGAAAACACTATGTCTTTTTGATGGTTATCACGATATTAGTTCCTTACGTCAAAGGAGCCATGACATATCATGACAATCATCATTGTCCTTTTTGATCATCCTACTACTAGTTCCTCAAGGATGTCCTGATTTCAGGATTTAGAGGAGCAACAACGTAGTATGATGGTCATTTTATCTTTTATTGGCTTTCATGAGGCTACTTTCTCAAGGATGTCCTGACTTCATGATGTAGAGAAGAAACGACATTTCATGATTATACTTTTCTATAATTTTTTGATCTACGTGATGGCGTGACATTGCACACTATTGATCTATGTCATATCATAGTGTTTGTTGGCCATTACGACATTCCGCCCAATGATGATTAAGAGCAACAACTATTATAGTACTATGGCAATTGTTGAAGGATTCTTTTTTCTGCACTACTAGGCACATCTTTCTTTGCACTAACATCCATCTTCGTCTTCTCTTCTTCTATCCTCTAATGATATCCCATGACATACAAAAGCATAATTGCATACATAATCATAAGAGAATTTCATTATCACATTTCCCATTTGCATACATCAAATTCATAATAATATCAACATTCACATTTCATGACACATGATTTTATCATTTACATCCATCCATCTTACATACATAAAATCATCATTTGCATTAACACATAGGAATCATATCACCATACATCGCATAATGCATACATAAATGTACATATCCATAACTGCATCCATAATCATAAAGCATGATATCCATACATCTCATAAGCCATAAATGCATCCATCTCATCACATAGAATATCAATATCATCAACATATAAAGTAGGACCATCATGAAATATAAAGATAAAACCATCATCATCAATGCATCCAATCACATCACATCATATACAATATACAACATCATAACACATAGCATAATAAATCAAAGCATGTAGTCCACATCAAGACCATCTCATATATATATTAAAAAATAAATGTCACAGGATAAAATCTAGAGGAATCCCAAAAATGGAGCCTGCAAGCTTGAAAGTCAACATATATAAAGTCTCATAGAAATAAACAAGAAGAAAAACCTAAGTTATGCTCTCTCCATCTTGTGGAGGTGACCCATGGGGCGACTGTTGTTGGATCATAAGTTGAACTGTAACCTGAATGGGAGAAGTGACTGGGGCCTAACTCTATGATCCTGAAGAGTCAATGGTGGGAGGATATCTCTGCTCTGGCTGATGTCCTGAAGACACTGATCTATATCTGTGTCCTAACCTATGGCTGTGGCCTGATGAATTCCTGTGTGAACTATGAGACCTGTTCCTTGATGTATGACCATATGAGGTGGACCTGTCGACACTAGTGTGGCTACTGCAATGTGACTTGTTGTTGCTAGAGGTTCGAGTACCACTGCCAGTCCTGCTGTATGATCAGGATAAACTTGGATTCCATCTCTCAAGTGGCACAAGCTACTCATATAAAAATTTGTACCGACCCCTACTCTCACTCATTCTGTCCAACTCTCTGGTCATGTCCCCTATCGACCATAAGAATAGTTGTAAAAAATCTCTGACCCAAGTCTTAGACTCCTACTATCGAATAATAGAATGATCTCTCTCCACCCTTGCCACCTCCAACTCTACTGATAGGGCCTTGTTCTGAGACAAGGCCACATCTAATCTACTTTTCAAGTTTGCAACCCTCTGATCCATGGTAGCATCCACTAGAAAAGTAGGTGGTTTATCCCCCTCCTCCTCATCATCCTCTCCCTCGACCTCCTCTTAGCCTCATCCTCCCCCTCCCCCTCCTCCTCATCCCTCTCCTCCTCTCCACCAACCTCCTCCACATCAATATCTAGAGGGTGGTGCTCTATAAAGATATCCTCCTCTCTTGGTCCCTCTCCCTCTGCTCTGGCCTCCACCTCCTCTCTCATGACCTCCACCTCTCCCTCTCCTCTAGCCTCTACCTTCTCCCCTCTGACCTCCACCTCCTCTTATCCCCTGACCTCTGCCTCTTTCCTACCTGGTTTCTCTCCCTCCTCACCCTCCTCCTAGATGGGTGATAATGGTGCACCACCCACCAACTATCTGACTCTCCTAGGCTACCTTCACCCTCCATCACCCCTCCTCCTCATCCGACACTTCTCATCACCGCCATCATCCCCACCTCCGCCACCAACATCATCTCCCCCACCTCTCCCTCCACCACTCCAATGACCATCTCTCCTGCCATCACCTCATCCACAATCTCTCCCTCCATATATCCCTCCCTAACCTCCCTCTTGCACCCATGGAATGACTGATCTATGATCAATCGGTGCGGGACCATCTAGATCTGTCAAGGGAATAAGCCTATGAACTTGCCACCAAGCATCGTACTCAGCCAATGTCCTTGAATATGCTGGCCCTCCCCTCCATCCCCACTATTGCACAACCAGACTATCAATCTGCTTCTTTTCCAATTCCACTACTATCGGTGGCCCCCATATGGTCTCTCTGGACAACTGTGCATACTCGGTTGTCCAAGAGGTACACCCTATTGCTCACCAAACTGTTATCGTACCCACTAGGGTAGGTACATCTCTATGATCTTCTAGCTCTGAACTGTATGACCAATCAAATATCTAAATTGCCTGCATAAAGAAAGGTGGCCATCCTCATTTGGCCATTAGGCACAATCTCTGAAAGGCCTCTAGAAAAAACTCATTAGTGTGTTGATCCTATGTCGCCAGTACCCTGTATCTCCTACACTAGTCTAGGTAACTAAACCAACATATAAGTAAACATAGGGCATACCCTCACCCAAGTGTTGAATCTGTGCTGGTGGTAAAAAAATGAGAATATGCTCCCAAGCCTAGATCATCAATAAGGTAGTGCCACAACTGATACTCTAACCCTCTTAGTATACAACCTCATGTAGTTGATGGTACAACATCCCTAGTCAGCATGGTCCCTAAGCAAACACTATCCTCTGACTGCGCATACACACCAATACATCCCCCCATCCAGTTGGGAATCTATGCCCTCAACGATTTGGTATGAGGACCCCGACAATCAATGTCATAAGCATAGCATCCCACTGAGGATAGTGATCGGCCACAAACTCCCAAATGATCTCATATTCATGAATATCCAAACCAACATCATCAACTGCCTCATAGTACTCTTTTAGGGCCTTTCGCCCTTTGTGGGGATCATACACTACTCTCTCCCCGTTGATCGGGATACATAGAATCTGGTACACATCCTCTAGGGTCACAATGGCCTCTCTTGTGGGTAAATGGAATGAACATGTCTTACAGTGTCACCTCTCACACAATGATGTTAGTAATCCCCTATTCGCCCAAATAATGGGCATGTAGGTGACATAATATAGGCATGGTCTCATCAACTGCTGTTGCTCCCAATCTCCTAGCTGATCTATGATTGCATAGGTGGTAGGTTTGGACTCACATGTATAAATCGACACTAGTCATCTCCTCACATGCAAAAACCAGGGTTAGCAGGACTGGATTAGCATTATTAGTATCTAAGAAATCAAAAATGCATCTCAAAAAAGAGTCTACACTAAGTCAACCTTGGTCAACCCTGGTCAACATCAATTGTGTCACATTGACTACAATTGTGTTGCACTAAGTCATATACGGCTCTGCATTCCGCATTTGTGTTGCATTTTGGCAGTTGCATCGTTCCAACTCACAATTGTGATTCTTCATATCGTTTGTGTCATTCTAAGTCGCAATTGCATTATTTCATAATAGTTGTGTCGCAAGATTGCACTTGCGTCGTGTGCCACCGCACTTGTGTTGCAGTTTGGCACTTGCGATGTTTGACCTATCAGTTGTGTCATTTTAAACCTAAAGGCCACCCATCCCTTGCACTTGCATCGTGACGCAACAAATGTGTTGAACACAAAGGCGTTTGTGGCTTATGCGACAACAATTGCATCACAATGCATTTGTTGTTGACCCCTAAACCCTAATAAATGCACATAAATCGAGAAAATAAAAATTGGGAAGGGGTATGTACTAGTGCCTCTGTGCCCTCAGGCTGTCAGAATTTCCTCAAGTGGTAGCCATGATGGTATTTCATGGGAATCACCATCTTCTGCTCCCACTCTTCTCTCCAAAATTTCTAACTAGGAAATGTGAAAATGACATGTGGTTTGCCTTTTCAAACCTATTTATAGGTTGAAAATTAGGGTTTGACCTGTTGGGTTTGTACTAGAGGCTCATTTGACCACCTTTGACTGGCCTTTTTGCTAGCTTAATGTCCTCCATTTTCAAAACTGGTCGAGCCATTGTTTTTCTGGGCATCGATTTAGCTTATTGGGACATTTTCCAAATTTTTCTGACCTCGGGCCAAAATTCAAAAAAATTCCCGAGAGGGCATAGGCACTTTGTACCTTCATTCGGGCATATTCTTGAATTTTTTGCTTTCCCATAATGTGATAAACTACATTATGACAAAGAGGGGCAAAATGTAGACACATAAAATTGACCTAGACCTGCAAATTCAATTTTCTCATCAATTCCTCTAAACATAATTTGATTATGTCTCTCTAACCAAATTCAACTATTAATTAAGTAATGACCAATTATTTAATTAATTCATCTCTCTTATTCTTCTTGACTATTTAAATAAATCACATTTATTTAAATACGCCACTAATGTCTAAAGTCCTCTTTAAATTAAATAAATTATTAAATTTATTTAATCCACTATTCCCTCTTGATTATTTAAATAAATTAATTTTATTTAAATGTCTCTAATATTAAAGTCCTCTCATAATTAAATAAATCCCCCATGGTTTATTTAATTATCAACCCACTTCTATAATTAAATAATTTAAAACTAATTATTTAATTGTCTCTCACAATTCATTTCTAAATTTAAATAAAAAATCATTTTTTTAAATTTCTCTCTCTTCAAGTAAATAATTTAATTATTATTTACTATCACATGACTTCACCATTTTGAATTAAATTAAAAATAGCATTTCCCCCCACAAAAAAAAGTAATTTCTAAAATGACTTGATTTTCTAACTCATGATTTTTCTACTTGCTAATTCTCATCTCACTCTCACAACTATTCTCATTCCTTGATTTAATTTCTTAAATTAAATCTTGTCCACTCAATTTGAATTTCACCCTAAAGTTGCCCTAACCCTAATCAAGGGGTTGTTATTTTGAATCTTGACCATAATTCTAGGGCACTTCTCAATCTTTAATCTCATTCGTCCATCGAAAATATCATTTTCTATAAAATGCCAATTTTGTCCATCTCTTATATCTCTTAATATCTCGAAAGCTTCTTGCATTTTCTTGAGCTTAGCATTTTATTTTCATTTAGTTATTGATTTTTGCATGTAGGATTTTATATTCTCTTGCATAGTCATCTTGAATCCTTCAACACTTGCTTAGGACTAGTCACAATAGTAGATTTCTCATCAAAATTTGAGGGCAACCTCACATGATTCAGCAAGCTAGAAGGTGTAATGGAGATCAGTCATGGAGGATAAAGAACTTGGGTCAGATCATTCCTTTTTTTTCTTTATTAATTTCCTTTGCACTCTATTACTTATTGCAGGCTTTATAGGTTTACATGTGATTTGATAACTTATCTAACAGGAAAATTTCCCTCAATTATAGTTTCCATTCTTCTTTCTGACCAACACAAAATTTTCCACTCAGGTAGAATGTCTGATGGAAAAATTATTCGGGCATAAAGAAGCTTTTGTACATTTTGAATCAAAGGTTCTATAGGTGCATTTACAAGTCATTTTGGTCAGAAAGGTTTTGCATCAGGATTTAATGGAATTGTATGAGTGATGATGGAAGTTTCATAAGTATTTAGATCTTCATATGTCCATGTTATAAATTTCCAATAATCCTCAAGTTCTCTAGCATTATTTCTTCATTCTTCCCCAGTACATACCTTCCCTATAAATAAATTCCTCATATCTTCTATAGTATTTAGATTATATAATTTAGAATTTCCTCCATTGGTTTTAGGAAAGTACTTATGCCAAACTATCTGATCCACATCAAAAAATCTTTCTAGCTCAATTATTCCTTTCAGGATATTATTATCTTTCGCTTGAGCTAATTTGTCATATTAAATTTTTCCATCTGAGAGATCCATTTCTTCAATTATCTATGCCTCGAAAATACCGGTATTAGTGATGAATTACAATATATGATGGTCATCTTTGAAAACCAAAAAATTAGTAACATTATCAAGAAACAAGGGCAACTGCACCAGCTCAATAGTAAACCTTCCCAAATCATAAGCATCTAACAATTCTCGAGCACTAGCAGCAGTAGCTAGAGCATCTTCTCTCTGATTAAATCTTTGTGGGATGTGAGTGATGTTAAAGGCATCAAAATATTTTATTAGGTCCCACACTCGGTGCTGATAACTAGACAAGCGCTTATAATGACAAAGATATTGTTTCCGTTCTTGCTTAACCACCAACTCCCAGTCACTAAAAACCATAGGAATCTTAAAAAAATTCTTGATTGTGAGCATTAAACCATGGATGAGAGCCTCATATTTTTCCACATTGTTAGTACATTGAAATTATAATCTATAGGCAACAATAAAATACTTACCTTGGGGATTGATGATCTCAACGCCAACTCCTATTCCTTGTTTTGACTTTGAATCGTCAAACTTAAGGGTTTAAGTTTGATCCTCAACAACTTTGAGATTGAAATTCTTAAGAGTTGATAAATTGAATTTTTTGGTCTCCCTTGTGTATGTTTTATCTTCAAATTTGTTAGGCCCAAACTTATTAAGAGTACTATTTTCTTGATAGAGCTGACTTCCAACTATGTGAATGACATCTAGGCACATCATGCAATTGTCTTCTAAATGTGCAAAATTGTGTAACCAACACCAACCTTGCGACAACAAATTTTTTAGTGAATCTTTAGTTTTCCTACTCTTTTGAGCTTCTTTAGCAATATTCTTCTCAAATTTTTCTAAACTACTATCTTCTCCCCAAGATTTATTTGATTATTCTTTTCAACATTACAAATGAAAATTTATTCTATCTTAACTTTGGAACTTCTAATTCCATATACTCCTAGTTCTACATCTACATATAGAACTTCATTTTTCTAATTATAATTGGTGATCATGTGTTTCATGTGCAGCTCCCTCTCAATCCTAATCTAGTTGGAGACTCCTTTCTAGGGTAACCACATATGTGAGAAGTCAGTTGCCATATATTCATTCAAATTCTTTCACTCAATAGCATCTTGTAAGTATTTGGTATCTTGACTACCTAGATATCAATATAATACTAAATCCTGGGGTATGACGCTAATTGCATATGAATTTTGGTTAACTCCCAAACTACATTTACCTTAGTTTTGTCAAGTTGAGTAACTTTATTTAGGGAATTTGTCGGGGTTAAACCTAGAGTCTTACATATGGACAAAGGCATCACATTAGTAGATGCTCTAGAATCCACCAAGTAGTTATTGATATTTTTACCAAATATTGTCAATGTTAGCAAAAATGGTGAGCATTCCATCTTTCCCTTATAAAAGGCTTCTTGCGCATCCACCATAGGAGCTATGTTTTTTTCTTTTTCCTTAAAATAGAGTTATCCTTCACTTCTGTCACTTTACTAAGTGTGCTTTCTTTGGGAAAATATTCTAAGGTATTCTTGAAAGAAATATTTCATAATCAAAGGCATTTTGAGCAATTTTGACTAAGAGAGGCTAACTTTTACCTTTTTGATTTCTTTCACAAAATAACTAGTGAAATTATTTTTATTTGTGGATTCTATTTTTCCACTTCACAAAATACTCGGCAAGTTATATTGAGAGGTTACCTTAGGTAACCCTGGAGTGTTACTTGATTTATTATCAAATGGAGTGTTAAAGTTATTAGAGGGAATTGACATGGTCAAAGGCCCTTTGAATCTACTTCCACAATTGGTATTACTTCTTAGGTTGTAGCTATCTCCTTTCAGATATTGCCAAAAAGCATGAATTTCATCAACTTCATCCTGACATTCATTTTTATCTTGATAAGGAAATGCATAGGTTTCCAAAGTCATGGCTGAACTATCTCCTTTCTCATAAGTATGACTTCTAGTAACAATGGATGACTCAACACACTCGTAAATTTAAAGAACTAAAGTGAAGTCATTTACGATTGGAAATAACTCGTTCTCTTGGGGTGGGTGGGATTCACACTCACCATTATAATGTGTAGTTGGCAAAAAAATACCTGATGTAGTCTTAAAATTTGGACAATCCACTTTTTAATGAGCATTTGTACTGTGGATTCAACACCAATTGTTCATGGCAAGGTAAGCTAAATTTACCTTTGATGTAGACCTATCATCATAGGGATAAATATTGTCTAAAGGTTTGGATACTCCTCCATTATTTAGTTGTGTTGCAAGGTCTAGGTGGTCTAGGGACATTATATGCTCGACCTCGCAAATTCTGATTATTATTTTGAGAGTAAATTTTTTGATTTCTTAGTTATGTAACCTCTATGGTTAACCTTTTAAGCTGAGTTATGATTTCCTTAATATCTCCTTTGTCTTCTGAAATCTAAGCTCCTTGACTCATGATTTTTTGAGAAAAAAATAATTTCTATTGGGATGCACTTTTGTGATAGCTAGACTAGGGTGTGGGACTAAAGCTTGACTATTTCCTAGTTAAAAGAAACTATTTTGAGGAAATGCCCCATTTTGGACCATTGAAGGAAAATAATTAGGATCCATTAGATGATTTAATGGAACTTAATTCACACTTAGCATGGGATAATTATTTAATCTATTTCCATCATTTATAGACAATCCACTTTCAAGGTGTTTCATTTCTAGGTTTACACTTATGGCTTCAGTTAGAGTAGTAGGGGATTTTTGCTTCATTTCACAATTGAAATTAAAGGATCTAATACCATACAATAAACAATGATGAGGGATAGATTATCCATTACATAAGGTGCTTGCAACCTAGAATAAGTCTTTTGAAATTGGTACAGTTACAATAGGAGGGTCCTCAAAGGGAATAGTCTGGACTGTGCAGCAAGAGTTACACAGCATAAGCCACTCAGAATATGGAGGAAAATGCAGATTCAAACAATATTATTATCAGAATTTTCAATTACATACATCCAAGTTCACAAATCGGGCTAACAAGCTTGATACAACGTGCTCAAAATACAGTATTCCTACATGCTTCTTAATGCGAGCCAAAATATTACAGATCCAATCCCATGTTCATTATAATCGCTATCCTAATGATCTATTACAATGATTTATATCACATCTGAGATCTAGAATCATCCGCATTGGCCAAAGATCATTACAATCTCTTATGAAGAAAACGTAATGTGCATGAAATAAGTCGGTCTTAAATTTGAATTTCTCCTCGAAAGGTGCATAGGATGAAGTGTGGACCCAAAATTAAGGTCAGGGACACTCCATGAAATAATTTGAAACACCTCTCAAGGATCCGCAAGTTACGGGAAGGGTCCACAAGAGATCAAATTTGCTATTAGACTTGAAACTACTTCGGTGCTCTATTCTAGAAACTGTCACTTAATCCAAAAGTGATAACTTGTCAAAAAAAGATCCAATCATGCTGAAATCTTTGGATAAGGAAAATGAACATGTCCATAATGAAAACATAGATCCATAGGGTATGGTGAGAAAATATGATGAAATATTGAATCTTCCAACTTGAACTGAACAAGAAAAAAATTGCAATGAATTTTTTTTTTTGGTTGATGCAATATTGTAATCAACCAAGGATTCTAGTGCATCAGACATTCAATTTTATTTGAAAAGTGAGACCCTCACTTTACTAGGGCTAAAGGAAAACCAATACGGTCTACTTCAACCTGAGAAATCCAAGAGGAATCCTCCACTGGTTTGCCTTTCCATTTCACAAAATATTCTTTATACTATCTTCCACATGTTTTCCTCCCATCTTTGATATCCAAAATTTATTCTATCTCATCTAATCGTTGTTTAGGAAGTTGTTTCTCTAATTTTTCTTTATTTTCTTCACTGAACTCTACTTCATGGTATTGATGTAGGTCTGTAATGTTGAATATAGGTGATATACCCATGCCATCTAGTAACTCTACTTCATATGAATTTCTTGAATCAAATTTTGTCAAAATCTTATAGCATCCAAATTTCCATATCTTGAGATTATTGTATGTGCCAACTGGAAATATTTCCTTCCTCAAATTCACCATCACTTCATCTCCAATTTCAAACTCCTTATGTCTCCTCTTTTCTTCTACTCGCTCCTTATTCTTTTGGCTCATATCTTCCAGTTGTTTTTTTACTTGAGTATGCACTTTATTCATATGTTCTGAAAATTTCTCTACTTTTGTACTCCTTTTATGTTCTTTACTGATGTCTCAAAACTCTGATATACCTCTAGGATGAACTCCAGTAACGATCTCAAAAGGTGTCTTTTTGGTACTCCTGTTCACTGAATTATTGTAAGAAAACTCTACTTGTGCAAGGACTAAATCCCAACTTCCAGTCTTCTCCCCAACCAAACATCTCAACAAATTCCCCAAACTCTTATTTACTACCTTTGTTTGTCCATCAGTATTTGGGTGAAAAGTAGAACTTAACTTTAAATCTGTCGTTAACATCTTCCAAAGTGTGCTCCAAAAGTAACCAAAAAACTTTGTATCTCTGTCTAAAACAATACTCCTAGGTAATCCATGCAATCTGACTACTTCCTTGAAAAAATATTCTGCTACATGTACTGCATTTGTTGTCTTCTTACAAGGTATGAAATGTGCCATTTTAGAAAATCTATCGACCACCACAAATATAGAATCATTAACTCTATGTGTCTTCAACAAACTAAGTATGAAATCCATGTTGATATCCTCCCAAGGTCTCTTCGGAATTGTCAAAGGTTTATACAATTCAACATTCTAACTACTCCCTTTTGTAGCTTGGCAAATTCTGCAACTCTGCACAAATTTCCTAACATCCTTATGAATCTGTGGCCAAAAGTAATTCTCACTTACAATGCTACTGTCTTATCAATTCCAAAGTGTCCTAACAATCCTCCATTTTTTTCTTTCACCAAGCTATCTCTCATGGAACTTTGGGGTATACACAACCGATTACCTTTGAAAAACATATCCTCATGAATGAAATAATCCAACCACTGACTTCTATCCTCCAATACTGGTTCTTTACAAGCTGTCCAAGGTTCTACAAAATTTGGGTCTTCCTCATTCTAGTTCTTCAATTCATCAAAGCCTAATACCTCCACTCTCATCTCTACTAGTAAATTCCTTCTCTTACTCCAAGCACCAGTGACTCTATTTGACTTTCCACTTCTATGTTTTAAAACAAAAGTATAACTCTGCAATAATTCCACCCATCTCATGTGTCTTTGATTCAACTTACCTTAAATATTCAAATACTATAATGGCTGTTGATCTGTATACAACAAAAACTCCTTAGGCAACAAGTAATGTCTCCACTTCTTCAAGGCTTGAACTATGGCATAAAACTCCTGGTCATACACAAAATACCTTCTGCTAGCATCATTCAATTTCTCACTGAAATAAGCTATTACCCTTCCTTCTTGACTTAATACTAGTCCAATTGCATTTCCACTTGCATCACAGTCTACCTTAAATACCTTATTAAAGTTTGGTAAAGCCAATACAGGTTGCTTAGTCACCTTTTCTTTCAACAACTCAAAACTTTGGTCTACTCCAAATTTTCACCTAAAATATTTCTTATCCCCTCTCATTGTTTAGGATTGCAAATAGAACTAAAATTTCTAATGAACTTCCGGTAGAAACCAGCTAATCCATGAAATGATCTTTCCTATCCAATTATTTCTGGTGTAGGTCATTCAAAAATTTCTCTTACCTTCTCGAGATCCATCTCCAATCCATTCATAGATATCACAAATCCAAAATATACCAATTCTTCCTTCATGAAACTACACTTCTTAATGTTTATCAACTACTTCTCTTCTCTCAACCTCTGTAAAACTTGTCTTATATGCAATAAATTTTCTTCTCTAGTCTTACTGAAAATCAAGATGTCATCCAAATAGACAATCACAAACTTACCCAAGAATTTCTTCAATACCTCATTCATTAGCCTCATGAAAGTACTCAGTGTGTTTGTTAGTCCAAAAGGGATCACCAAACACACATACAATCCTTAATTTATCTTGAATGCTATCATTTATTCATTCCCTTATGTAATTCTCATCTTATAATATCCACTCTTCAAATCGATATTTGTAAAGTATTTAGCTCCACTCAAACAATCTATAATGTCATCCATCTAGGGCAAAGGAAATCTATACTTCACTATGATTTTGTTTATGGCTCTACATTCTATACACATCCTCCATTCTCCATCCTTCTTAGGGGATAGCACAACAAGTACTGCACAAGGACTTAAGCTTTCCCTGATAAAACCCTTCCTCGACAACTCTTGTACTTGTCTATTCAACTCTTCATTCTCTATCGGTGTCATCTGGTGTGTTGCTTTATTAGGAAAACTAGCTCCAGGAATCAAATCCATGCAATGACTAATAATCCTCACAGGTGTCAATCCATCAGGTACATTATCTGAAATGATATCTTCATATTCTTCTAGCATCTCCTTTACCTCCTTTAGATGTTCTTCTAAATACTTCAAGTCTTCAGCCTTCTTAGGAACCAAGGCATAGAACATATTCTCATGTCTCAGTCCATCCAAAAATATCTTTCCATCAACCAAAAAGAAATCTAGCATTCATACAAACCTCAACTTTAGGAACATCCTCCAATGGCAACAAAGTCTGCTTCATTCCATTTGCAACAATGGTATATGTGTTCTTCTTTCCATCATGAATAAACTATCTATCATACTGCCAAGGCCTTCCCAAAATAACATGGCATACATCCATAGGCATGATATCATACAAAACTTCATCGTGATAATTTCCTATCTTCAATTTCACCAAACATTGTTCACTTACCAATATCTTATGCTCATCTTGAATCCATGCTATCTGATAGGGATTCAGGTGTTTCAATCTTTCCACCTTCAATTTGGTCACTATTTCTTCAGAAACTAGGTTCTCAGAGCTTCCACTATCAATAATCACTCTGCAACATTTACCAGCTACCTTGCATCTGGTTCAAAATAAATTCTTTATGTGCAACGATTCTTGCTCCATCTCACTTTTACATAATACTCTTTGGTTCACCAACACTTCTCCCTCTTTCGGTTTATTAGATGATCTGACATGATCCTCCTCAGCAAAGGATGTTCTTCTACTGTTCTTTATCTTTTTTCTTGTCTCTCCCTGATTACATTTAAAGGCTCTATGTCCTTCTCCACCACACTTAAAACAAGTTCCCCTGAATACTCTTTTCTCCTGTCCTCTATCACCTTTTCTAAAACCCTCATTTCGGTAACCACCATATCCTCCTTTCCGGTAAGATTTTCCATCATCTCTACGATATAGATTATCATTCTTACTTACTTCCTTATCTTTATTCTTATCTACAAAAGGCCCTCTTCCTCCTCCAGTAAAAAATATTCCTCTTTGAAACCTTTCACCTCTTCCTCTCTATCTCTGCTCATGTCTTTTATTTATCTTCTCTTCTTCTTTTAGGGCACATTGATATGCCTCCTCCACACTCAACAACTTGATCAAAATGATCTCATCCTATTTATATGACTTCAAGCCATTCACATATCTAGATAATTGCTCGGTCTCATCCTCTAAATGTCTAGATCTAATATCCAACTTGTAGAACTCCTCAATATACTCTGTCAAACTTTACTCCTTTTGCTTCAAATTTTGCAACTTCTAGAACAAACTGATCTGATAGTCTATACACATAAAGTTTGTCTTTAACTTATTCACCATCCGATCCCATGATTGTATCTTCTCCTTTCCTCTTCTTTTCCTATTTGTCTGCAAATGTTCCAACCAAAGGGATGCATTTCCTTTCAACTTTGTACAAGAAAATTTCACCTTCTTATCTTTGGAAGTACCTTCAAAATCAAATTACTTCAACATCTCCATTATCCAAACAAGAAATTCATCTGAATACAACTTACCACTATAATTTGGTGGATTGAAATGTGGTTTAGTATTTACTCTAGTTAGGGCTCTTTTGAATTTCTCTTCTCCCTAATCAAGGCTAGGTTGATCTTCTCTTTCCCCTTATTCCTATTCTTCTACCTCTTCATCACTCACATCATCAACTGGTTGACATATCCTCTAGGCCATTTTGACTGCTTCTAATCTAGCAACAATTCCTCTCAACATCTCCATTATATCTGGTTCTGCATTTATGTGCGCTCCATTTCCTCTACCATTTATCCTTCCAACCATATTTACACAAGTCCTCTGCAACAATAGGTCAAATCCTCAATCCACCACCCCAGAAAAAATCTTCAACAGGACTTCACAAACTCTGACAATCTCTCATAGAATGAATCTCACTCTGATACCAATTTGGTGCAGTCCTGGTAGGAGGGTCCTCAAAGAGTATAGTTTGGACTATGCAACAAGAGTTACACAATAGAAGCCACTCAGGATATGGAGGAAAGTGTATATTCAAAAAATCTTATTATCAAAAATCTCAATTACATATGACCAGAAACATCCAGGTTCACAGATCAAGCTCTCAGGCTTGATACAACATGCTCAAAATACAATATTCCTACATGCTCCTTAATGCGAGCTGAAATATTACAGATCGAATCCCTTGTTTATTCTAATCACTATCATAATGATCTATTACACTAATTTATATCACATCTGATATCTAGAATCATCTGTGTTGGCTAAAGATCATTACAATCTCTGATGAAGGAAATGTAACGTGCATGAAATAGGTCAGCCTAAAATTTGAATTTCTCCTCAGCAGGTGCATAGGATGAAGTGTGGACCCAATATTAATGTCAAGGACACTCCATGAAATAATTTGAAACACCTCAGGAGGATCCACAAGTTATGGGAAGGATCCAAAAGAGATCAAATTAGTCGTTAGACTCGAAACTGCTTCAGTGCTCTATTCTAAAAACTGTCACTTAATCCGAAAGTGATAACTTGCCAGAAAAGATCCAATCGTGCTGAAATATTGAGATAATTAAAATGAACATGTCCATGATGAAAACATAGATCCACAAGGTCTGGTGAGAAAATATGATGAAATACTAAATTTGCCAACTTCAATTGAACAAGAACAAAACTGCAATGATTTTTTTTTTTTGGTTGATGCAGGATTGAAAAGAACCAAGGATACTCCTGCATCATAAACCTCTCATTAAAATTATTTATAGGTTCACCATCAACCCTTTTAATTTGATTGAAGTGATGATACAACAAAACACAATCAACCGATGTTCTAAACCTAGCTAAAAATTGACTATCCATGTCTTGCAATGTCCTAATAGAATTATGGGGTAGGTTGATGTACCACTGGTAAATTTCATCACTTAAGGTGTAAGGAACAAACCTGAACACAACATATTCATGTTGTATCCTTTCTCTAAAACATGTATCCTTAAAGATAATGATATGTTCTTTTGCATCTTTGTAAAGATAATACTTAGGACATAATTTGTTTGTTTTCCTCGATAGATCACTATACATCATGAATTGAACCAGTGAATCTACATTAAATAAATCCATCACTACAGGTGGGGGTGGTATAACAATAGTCATATTTTTTAGTACCGTGCCTACAATTCTTGACCCTTAGGGCCTAGATGATGTAGGACCACTATGTTTGAATAATGTAACACAAGGATCAATAGAGTAGGACCTAGTGACTCTTCAAGACTCAAGCTTCCTTCCTAAAAAAACTAAAGGGAGTGCCTCCTTATTGCACCACTCTTGTTGATGTGGATTTTATTCGCACACTAATAGATAGATAAATTCTCACAAAGACACCATGGGAACCTAACTTTCTTGAAAGACTCCACTAGGAAAACATAAATCCAAGGCTCATTTATGTCAAGTCTTGATGCACTAGGTTTGCTTAGGGTTCATTGTGATAATGTTGTTAAACATGAGTGGTAAATTTTCCTTAAGGTATCATTTGGCATCATTTAAATATAAAAATAATCTCGGTCTGATCATCTAATAACTTCCTAAAATCAAAAAAATTGCAACAATATTTCATGAAATTCAAATAAATTGCATTCATCCAAGTAGATTTAGCATTAAGAATTCAAAAAATTTATGGAATGAAAAGATTTGTAATAAAATTACATGCATTAATTACTTTTTTGGAACATTTTCTGAAATTTAAAACATCTATTCTAAAACAAAGTAAAAAAAATACGAAAGAGTAAAATTTATCTTAGGTGTTATCCATGCATGCCTCAAGAAATAACCAAACCAGAGAAAACCATTCCATATGTCACCAGATTGCTTCAAAACTAGGCACAAAATGATGCAAGAGTTTGAATAAAAGGGGGATTATTTGCCACCAAATAGTGTTAGTATGCACCCTTAAACGATGCAACACATAGTCTTGTTCAATAGGAACAAAGAATTAGCTATGTAAGATTTCATATCATGAAATAGCTTTGAAATTACTTCTAATATTAGTTAAATTCTAATGAAACATACAAGTTTTTAATCTTGAAGGAATAGAAAACATGAAAAAGAACAAAACTTGAAATTTTTTGCTTCTCCGACATCCACAAATTCTAAACTTAAAATAAAATAATGTAGTAAACAACCTTTTATAGAAACAAGGCCCGAAACAATTTAAACTTGGTACCATCAAAGAGAAGTAGAGAAATAAATTATAATGTAGGACATGGAAGGTGACAATTTTCATCAAAACATCCTAGTCATAGTCGAAGAAACTTTGACTTCTTCATCAGCAACAATCTTCAACTTCAGGCTCTGGTTTAGAAATGTTTTGCATAAAAACAAGATCATCGGTACTTTTCAAAATCTTTGGGACTAGCCACCTTTATTGGGACCAAGAACAAACCTGTAAGATTCACTTTAAAACTATATTGGCACAAAAAAATTCTGACATATGGTATTCAGTTATCTATTCTTATTCATTGAACTTCAGGTCTGAAGACTCATCATCACCTTTCCTCTACTGATCTTCCTCAAAAGTGATCAACACTTGATTCATACACTCCTTTGGAACTCCTTGAATCAATTTACAACTGTACTTAAGCCTAGCATAATCTTCTAATATTTGAATGTTTTTTTCATTTTTTTCATCATTTCCACCTCGTATTTAATTAGAGCATTCTTGCACTTTATAATATTATATATAACCTCCTAACTTAATCATCGAACAAGGTCCTTATTCACCCTTTCAAGTCATTCCTTGAAAGCTTTAACCTCTTTATCATCATGTCCTAAAGTTCAGGGATCCTAAATTTGTTGAGCTAACATTTCAATAAAGCTCTCATCTCTATGAATCAACTTCTTGCATCTCTTATTGACCTTTTCAAATCCTTCTATACATTATAGTAACGTGCCACTTTCCCAATTCAACTATTTTCTCTAGTTCTCAAATATCAGAACTTCTTGTTCCATGGTCATCCTTTCATTCACCAACTCACAGACATCCATTTGAATAAGGGCTTTCAATTTTCTCCTTTTTGCATCAGTTTGTTCTTGATGAAATTGGAATTCTCCTTCCAATATTTTAGACTTTGCACACCAATGGTATGGCTCCTTATGTTTCCCAATTGCATCCTTAATTAACTATTCTCCTTGCCTCACCAAGTACTCCATCCATTCTTTGAATACACTCACCTTATGATGAAACATTATAATGGAATCTACTTCCTCCTTAGACATAAGTACTAGATTTTGGGGCAATTCAGTTTACATCTGATCAGATTGGGCTAGAAACTTGATAAAAACTTCTAGGAAATCAATTTGTTCCTTTAGCTCTCTTTTCTTCTATTTTCTCTTTTGTACCATGGCGATAGTTGTCTCTAAGTTTACTTTCATCTCTTCTAATTCATGTCCCAATGATGAATGTTTGACATTGATTATTGTTACCCTATAATTCATAGGTGTTATTTCATGCTCACTCTTGTCTCCCACCGGTGTAACTATTTGGAGAGTTCTCCCTCCATTTGCATTCCTCTTCATAGCATGTATTGTCTTTTATCTATCTCTAGGTTTAGGGGTCTCTACTTGTTTTATCAAAATTTTGAGATTGAGAGGCACCAATTCCACCTCCAATGGTAGAGCCATTTTCGTGACTAGAAAATCAAGTGCTTCTTCATTCTTCTCTATTTCTTTAGCATTTTCTTGTTCCTAATGATCTACATGTTCAGGAAATTCTCCTCTTGAACTATCAACATTGATTGTCACCCCCCCCAGAGCTTGAACACTTTTTGTCCTCATTCGCATGGATTCTAGATTACCTTGGTTTATCACTATCTCTTCCTTTTTTAGACATATATTCTCTTGTCTCATCATGTGTTTAACATCGATTCTTGGGGAATCATTTTCTTGTTGTCCTAAAAAATTAGGATTCACCTCATTTCTCAAAAAATCCACCCAAGGTTTGTGAGGGATCTACATTTTCATTCTCATCTCAATCTTCTTCTGATTTCTTAGAAGTTTGTGGTTGCTCAACATTCTCTTTATTTGTTCCTTGCGGAAGCTGATCATAAATTGTATCTTCATTATCAATATTATCTATGGGATTCTGACCTGATGTATCCCCTATTCCTCTTTCATCAATTTCCTCAAGGTTTCCCTCTCCTAGAGTGGGGAATCCACTTATAAAATCTTATTCTTCTTTATCCATAGGATTTGACCCTATATCTGGCACCTCCTCCACTAGTGGTTGCACCATGGGATTTTCTTTCTATAATATTTCTTCAAAAGTTTTCAACATGGCAGTTAACTTCTCCCACTACTTTCTAACCTCTTCATTTTTTTCAAGACTTTCCTCTTTAATTACATGATTCCTTCCTAGCGTTTGTATCATCGCTACCATATTGGCTAAAGAAGGAGAGGTAAATATATCTTCCACCTTTTGAGATGTAGAACTTGTCTTATCATGTGTTTGTGTTTTCATTCTCACCTCCTTGCCAGTCATAGGATAATCTCTTGGCTTTACTATGGAAGAAAATACCAGCTTAGACTATACCATTACATTGGTCAGATTTTTCGTTGTCTCTTTACATTTTCTAGCTCGCATCACTAGAATTATTTGGCTTGAAGTATAAAAAATTATTTCTTCAGCATGCCCAACTTCTTCTACCTATCCAACATTTCTTATCTTTTTAGCAGTCTCTACATACCCTGACTCATTCTCTAACTGTTGTTTTCTCTTCACATTAGGCAGGTATGTGAGTGTTACACCAACTTCTTTTAATGATTCACCATAACCATTAATCTAGTGTTGAGTGTATTTCAACACTTCCTTAGAAATCTCCTTAATGGTTACCACTTCTTTCTTTGTATAATCTGGGTTTGGGATAGGTTCATCAAAAAAAAATTGTATCATAAATTTCATTCAACACCTCTCCATGATCTGTATCCAACTATTCTTGAATATCATGGAGTCCAAGAAGCCTTGCTACTTGTAATGGTAGCCTCTGGTTTGATCACTTCCTTACCTCATGCTCATCATCACAATTATACCAAAAATATTCTAAATCATAAACATGAGCATACTTACTACTTATTTTCCTTGCAAGGTTTCCATCTAGATCATAAGTTTTTAGCTGGAATGGAAAGAAGTCCAACTTATATATCTTCAACTCTTCCTCACACATATCAACACTTTTTGCTACAACACATTTGTAATTTTCAATTGTAATGGGGAATTTGAAAGAATATCTTTTTTTTTCTTGTGTGAAAAGAGCATGAGAATTTTGCATCTATCTCACCAACTCTACTAATAGAATTTTGTTCATTTCATACCTCGGTAGCATAAAGGGGTGTCCTTTGAATCCTTCCACCCTAATGTAGGTGAAAGTAGGAAATTAAATGTACCAACCCCCAATCAATTAGAGACAATATTTTGGTTTTGTCACCCTCCATTAATCTTACTAGCCTCATAGAAAACACATCATTAATCCTCTAGCAATGCTCTCAGTATTGGTGGATAGTGATTTGGGGCACATGAAAACAAATTATTCCCTGATTCTTTGCCCAAGGTGCCAATTTTTTTCAATCCTTGTATATTTGTACTTAGGGCACAAGAATAAACATATGAAGATATAGAAAACCATTTGTACATAAGCTCAAACATCTAGGGTTCAAATTTGTTGGCATCTTTGAGTCTAGCTATCCTTCTTAATAGGCTTATTATTTCCTTAGCATCTTGAAAAAACACAGGCCTCGAGATTTGCCTCATTTTATTTATAATTTCCTCCCAATACCATGTCACATTCATAAATTTCCTATTTTGTTCTTCTACATTTAGGTATGGCATGGCCAGGACTTGCATGTTCAACGGATTCATAGACTCTCCCTTCTTTCTCAATGACCCTCTTTTTTGGTTCATACCAATTCATACATTCCATTACCAGTTCAAGGGTTTCCATTGCTGGTGGAAACCCTCCTGCCAAATGTAGTCCACTTGCAATGATGTTCTTTACGCATTGACATGCATTCTCTTGTCAAATCCATGCAATGAATTCAATGTTAGTAAACCATCCTAGATGGGTTTATGTAACTATCCTACCGATTGATACAGCCTGTGAAACATGGGAATCAAATTCCTCATCTATCGGCTTCTTCCTAGAAGTGCTCATATTTTTCTAGATTTCCAATATTATTAGCAGATATGTGCCTTGTGTGCAAGTTAGGGTTAAATCTAACCATCCATTTTTAATAATTCATAAATTGTCTACAATTTGGCTTAATTCCTTTCAAAATAATCAGCATTTTAGTGACCTAACTAGTGATAATGTCATTTCGGCTAAGCCATGCATGCATAGAATAATTAATAGAATCTTGTTTACTTGAAGCATACCTAGTTTTGTTGATGATACAATTTTTTGAACGCGACCTCAAAACCCTTGGTAGTTGTGTTATTTAGCTTTTAGAGGCTTACCTTTCTTTGCATGCCACAATATTGGTTTTAATTCTTCAATGTCCTTATAGGTGAGTAATTTGGTACAAGGTAGAATGTTACAAATGTAACTACATGCATGAGGTGGTGCTAAGTACATGTATTATAAGCCACCTTCATTAATTTCCTTTTTTAATGCATTAATTACCCTAAATAAAGTTGTAATCATGGAAAATTAGGGTTCAAATCATGAACTCTTTAGTTTATATGTAGGTCCCACCATTAGAGAAGGAAACAAGAGAGGAGGGTGACATGGCACACTTATGTGTCACTTCAATTATTCCAAGGTAAATTCCTTAAAGGCAATGCCACCATTGGATACTTAACAATTCACAATTAAATGAGGTTTGAATCATCCAACACAAGTCCTTGAAAAGATTACTCGGAGTTGGGACTTTTACCCACTGGGTTCAAGAGAACCAGGTGCAAAGGGAAACTCGGGACTGGGTGCAAGCAAGACCAAATTCATTAGAAACATATTCAAAACAAAACTTTCAGTATCCAATTCTAAAGAAAAGAAAAGCCACTATTGGGCTAACTAGCAAAGATGGGAATGCACACATCCAGACAATTTTGGTTTGGGTGATGACCTACCAGGCATGACTATCATTGGGTGAAAATCAAAACTTTCTGAAGATACAACATATTTATAGCAACAACATCGACTCCCAGGACTTGGGGATCCAATAATTTGATGTGACCGGGGAAAGTTTTTTGCAACATTCTAAGTCTGGTAAAACAAGAACTTAAGTGGGGATAAGCGGGGTGGATTAAAACCCATAATTTTACCATTTCCTCCAAAAGAAACACACCAAATCACCCAAAAGAAAAGAAAAGGAAAGAGAATTATTAGAAAAGAGGGGGTCCACATTTTTCTATAGAGAAAATAGGGCATGTTGTTAGAAAAAATAACACAACCCACAAACAACTTTGTGTACCTCATGTCGGCTAGTTTTATCCTCTTCTAATTTTAGACATATAGGTAATGTACCATCAAGAATATTTTAATATAAGGCTTTACCAAGAATGGTGAAATGGAGTGAGTGGAAGATAAAGTTTTTATTTTTATTATTGGTTAGGTTGGGTTGGATGACACCATTTGTAAGGTAGGTATAAATATATTTGTACCATGGTGAATCGAGACCAAGAATTGTGTACACAAATTCTTAATTGAGGATATCAAAGGTAGGAACAAAAAATTGTTCAACTAGAAACTCACATTTATGACTATTATATGGCATATATTGGAGAGATGTACAATTGTCACCATATCATTTTTAGCCTTATTTTTCAATCTTTGTATTTTATCAAAGGATATAGTAGAAAAATATTGCTTGAAGCTATCAACTATTCTCTTATATGGGAGAAATTTATCATCCTATGCTTGATAATCATTAGTAATATGTCAAATAACTATATTTTAATCAACATAAAATTTTAACTCTTTAATTTTCCATGATCACCATTTTAAGTCTTTTGATATGTGCTTCATATTTGGAAATTTTATTAGTACATGGAAGTGCCAACATATATGATTTTGGAATAAAATCACCTTGAGGGGTAATGAATATGAGTCTTTCCCTTGAACCATGTTTTGTGGGTAACCCATCAAAGTATAATTTCCATTGAATGGTAGGACTAATGGAAAAACTACTTCATATGGAAACTCTAATATGAGAGGATTATCATCTTATAAAGGTGCAGACTCAACTAATTGATCTCCAATGAACTATCCCTATTTTTATTTTTGATCTACATACTCTATCATAACCCACTTATCCATGCAACTAGTGAGTTTTTATTTTGATAAAAAATACTTTAATGGATCTACTTTTGATATGAGCTTAGTTTGGTGATTGAGCATGTAGTATCATAAATTTTGTGATGTGAAGACAACCACTAAATATGCTCACTCAATAGGAATTTAATTAACCTTGTACCCTACTAGTTTTTTTTGATGTAATATACTTCTCTTTCCTTTCTAGATTCATCATCTTGTGCCAAGAGATCTCCTAGTGTTGCTAATATAGTTGAAATATACAATATGAGTGGATTAATTTGATCTAAAGACAACAATATTTGTGGTGAACCTAGATAGACCTTAAGTTTTTTAAAGGCTTGTTGGAAATTTTCATCCCATTTGAGTATGAAATATTTATGTAGGAGATGAGAGAATGGATGACATTTATATGCTAATTGTGCTATGAACCATTTGATAGGTTGTAGATTTCCTTGGAGACTATAAATTTGTTTATGAGTCTTTAGTGGAGGTATCTCAATTATGTATTTTACCTTGTGAGGTTGACTTAAATACCTCTACGAGACACAATTTATCCCACTATATTTCTTGAAGTAACACCAAATATACATTTCTTTGGGTTTCGCCTCACCTGATATTTCTCTATCCTATTAAATATTTGTGCAAGAACATACAAATCTCTTGTCCTTGTGATTCATTTTTCTTGTAAAATTTATACATAGTCTTCCGCGATTTTGTCGAATATGTCACTAAAAATAACTATGATATCTCTTTGATAGGTTGCACCTACATTCTTAAGACCAAAAAACATTACACTCTAGAAATAGGTACCCCTAGGGCATGTGAAGCTACCTTGTATTGGTATTGTTTTATACAAATATAATTATATCATTTGAGATCATCAATGATGGAAAGAATATCATGTCTTGCTATCAGATCCACTATGGTATCTATGCTTTATAACAAAAATCATCCTTTAGATAAGCCTTATTTAGATATTTAAAATTTGTACATATAAAAATGCCCCCATTTGGCTTTGAAATAGGTACAATTTTTGACACCCATTATATATAATCTATCAACCTAATGTAGCTAACATCTAATATTTTCTATAGTTACACCTTGACTAGTAATACAATCTAGGGATGCATCTTATGTAGTTTCTATTTTACCCGTTTAGCCTCTAGATAGACAATCAAATGATGAAATACCAATATTATATCTAATTCAAGCATGTCTATGTATGAATAAGAAAAATTTACTTTCTATAACTCAAGGAATGATGTCAAGTCTTGTTTCTCTTTAGGTGTCAGGGATGCAACAAAGAATGTGATTTTGGGATTTTTGGTTGTTCCAATATTAATTTCATGATGCCTCTATTGAAATTAGTGATCACTGTTGATGTTTGGAAATAGTAGGGAGGTCAAATCCTTCATCATCATGTGCCTCAGAGATTTTTTCACCCAAGTCGATACATCCTTTATTTCTAATTTTCATGATTTAAAAGTGCCACATTATGATTTTCACTAGGGGATTTTTTTTTATTTAAATTATATTTAATCATTTCAACTAAAAGATTCAATATCCCCAAAATGTATGTTAGTGCATCAAGGTATATGTCCAATAATTATTTATGATATCTATGTTGTATTTGATCTCTAGGTCTCATAAAATTTGCAATACCATCAACATTTTTAAATATATCTAAAATTGATACTTGTTACTAATCCCAATCATCAAGTTGAGGATAAATAACTTGAATTTAATTGGCTTGTGAAGGAGATGTAGAGGATATGGATCATATGTTTATGAAGGTTTTTTGAATTACTTAGTGATTTACTTGGAAGATTCCTTGATCGTATCATCATTAGAAGATTCATCCATGAGAGATGGATCGACTACCTCACTAGGGGCACACTCATTGTCAAGAGTAACGTTAAGTAATGATTTGCACAAAATACCTTGATATTTTTGTCTCTTATCTAAAATGATGGGTTCTCTTATTCCATTTTTAGTCTAAGGCCACCTTGAATTTTAATCCCATGTTCTTTATAATATAAAAACCCTTACTATAATTCTCAATTGATAGGGTTTGTTGTTCTTTCTCTTCCTAGTATAACCATTTAGAAAATTTTCTTCTATTAATTAATTTTTTAGCTCTCCCCACTTTGAGAAAACTATGGGTTGAAATTTGATAATTGAAGAGGTATTTCTATAGATAGAGGTTTGCCATATGCCTTAGGGGAAGACAAATTTTTTCCTATATAGAAGAACCCTTTTAGCTCATAGTCTCCACAATCTTTGTCTCATATTTGTACCTTGATGTGGGGAAGGATCTTATATATGGTTGATGATGAGGCCAAAGTGGATGGGTCAATATCAGATGATGAAGATGAGGTAATATCATTGTTTAGGTACTTTGTGGATTTTTTGGTTCTTTTCTACTAAATTTTTACAATAGTGGAAATGGAGAGGATCCTCAATTTTTTTTACCTTAGTTTCATAATAGGGAAATTTTATGCATTGTTGATCGATTGATGGGATGGCCTACATGACATGTATCCATGGGAATCCTAGGATAATTGAATATGGTATATCAAGTTCCAATACTTCACATGTAGTTTTTGTAATGAAGGACTAACTTGGATAGGAAGTTTGATTCTCTTCTAACCCTCTCTCATTATCATCATATTATTTGATATTTATTCTATTCTATTTCTCTATAACCCCATCGAAGCATCCCAACTATTTCTCCAATTTCAAAGTAAAATTTATTTTGCTTTATACACCATCTATCAAGAGTCTTTTGATTTTATGTTTGGATGAAGACATTTAGGTTTAATTCGATGTTGTGATATTAAGTAGAAGGAAGGTAAATTTATATGAATATGAGGTTGTGTGTGGATACAATATGTCCTACCATTGCTTGGAATTGCTCAATTTCTATGTTGGTAGGTAAAGATGATTCTAGAAGTGCTTTATCCAAGATTTCTTTATGTGTAGGAGATGTTCTAAGGAGTTATAATATGGTGATTTAAGTTGTTGTTTTCTTTAAATGTTTTATAAGATAGTACTCAACTAGAAACAATGTGTTCAAGATCTTAGTTTGGAGTGGGGCCCCTTGAATGGTGACTTTTCCACATCATGTGGTGACTCCATATTCGAGATTTTTAATTGAGATGGTGACAATGACAATGTGGTTATTTTATTTTTCAATGTATCCTACAACAAAATAATATGAATGGTTGACCTTGTTATAATCCTCACCTCTACCTAAGTCATTGATCTTACCATGATTAGGGATTGGATACTTGTAGATACCTAGATTTTTATTGCTAGAAGTTATAGGGAATTCTTTAGTATTTCCACCCCCTTGATCAATAAGATCTTGGAAGACATATTTTAGTTTTATACTATTAGGTGTTTTATGAACTTGTATCCTATAGTACTCACAATACTCGATGTCATTGTACCATGATGGTTTGTATTATGGTTCATCATATTTCCTTGGATGTAGAAGCTCAATAAGGTTTGTTTGGATTAAATTTTTCAATTGAATCTCAATTGTCTCCCCTAAGGGAGTGATCTTTCATCTAGTATTGGTATTTGTTATTGGTGATCCCTTAAGGGGATTAATTTTTTGATTTATTCGTTGGGTGTTAGGTAGTGTTTGTGTAGTTTATACAAATTTAGCATCCACTACACCATCATTGGTAATGTTCTTATTTTAATCCCATAGGAAAGGTTTCTCATTGGAGTTTGATGTATGGTATTCTTTGTCCTTGTATATTTCAATAAGTCAGGTTTTCTAATGAGGTAATTTTCAATGGTTACCCCTTTCTCTATAATATCATCAAAAGAGTTAGAGAATTGCACTTGTAGGCGAAAGTAGATTTATTGGTTAAGGTTTTGAAAAATTATCATGAGTTTATTTTCTATTATAATCCATGAGAACTTACTAGCCATGTTTCTCCATCATTGTAGGAATGAATAAAATGCATCTCCGCTTCATTATTGGGTGTTACATAAATCAACGTTGGATATATCATGTTCAATGTTATAAGATAAATGAATGATGAAATTTTCAACTAGTTCATGGAAGGTTTTGATACTATGTTATAAATGAGAGAACCATTCTATCTATTCTCCTCCTAAACTTTGAGGAAAGAGGTGTAATAATTATGTTACAAGTATGAAGCAAGCATGAAGGTGTTGTCATTGATGTCAACTAGTTAACTGGTTTTTCACTGTTTGTTGTTGTCATTGATGTTATGGATAATTATTATTGGATGTTTATGTCGAGGATATTGAGAAAATTTTAATGCAGAAAGGTTGTAGGTATTTAGTGGTTGCTCTAGGTTTTACTCTAATATTTTCTTATTTGTTCATGTGGTTTAGATATGTTAGTCATGATTTTGGAAGCTGCTATATCCATATTTTTGGTTTCTAGATCATTGTTTAGTGTGAGTTGTGTTCACCATTTGTGAATTGTTTTTTTTAGTGTATCTATCTGACGTCTAGGAGAAATGTAGTTGCTCCATATTTATTCTTGTTCAAGTCTTATGACTTGCAGTTCTTAGGATAAGATGTTGGGAATTTTTTTAGGTTAGTCTTTTTATCTGGAAAGTTTGGATCATATTAAGGTTGTGTGTGCTTAATTGATTTATTTTTTTTACATTTGTTTGGTTGGACTCTTGTTGAACACTACTTTCAAAGCTTATGGAAGCATGTTGAAGCATGTGGTTGTGTCACCGTCATTCTAATTTCACCCTAGAATGTTTTGGCACTGACCTAATTTTAATTTGTAAATGCAAATGGTGTGTGGCCAACTTTGGATATGTTTCAAAGTTGAAGAAGGTATAAATACATGATGAAATATTGGTGTAAGATGGTGCAAATAAATAGAGCAAGATATATTCAAAAATAGATGAAAAATATAGTGTGTGGTTAAGAATACCAATGTGAAATCTAATTTTTGAGTTTTTAGATGCAGTGAGCTGAAGGTGTATTCTATCATTCATGCATGTCTTCAAGTATGTGAGAAAATTGTGGTGGAAATATTTGTTGCATTAAGATTTTATTCTCTCTGTAACAAATCTTTTCTATCTTCATTGTATCTATGTGGTAGTGAGCCCTCTGAGTGGTTAACCCTTGTTGGATAGTGAGTCTCAATCTAGACAGTGAGTCATGCTTTTAGTAGTAAGCCTTCTCTAGAAGTAAGCCTTTGTAATCAGTTTTGATATTCTTTATATTGTGAGCTAATACTCACCATGGTTTTCATCTTATTGGGTTTTCCAAATAAATCTGGTGTCATTTTGTATGTGTGATTCTTTTTAGTTTCTTCTTTTGCACTAAACAATTAATCACACTAGTAGAGTAAAGGATTTTTGTTGATCTAATTTTCTAGTGGAAGTTCTTAAATATTAAATTTTTTTTTACAACTGATTCATCCATCCCCTCTCATTTGTCTTGCAAAAATTGGTATCAAAGCTTGGTTCCTTGGACAGGAGCTTAACTACTTAAGGAAGATACCGAATGGCAAGCAAGATCACTTTTGAGTATCCTAGGTTTGATGGAACTAATTATGTAATCTATAAAATACATATAGAAGGATAATTGCAGTATTGTGGATATGATGTTGAGAAAGCTAATAAGACTTATTACACTCCTCTAGCTAATGGTCTGAATACAAATGATGAAATTAAGACGCATGAAGCAAAAAAATAAGGTGAAGTTCATTCTAAAGAATAGTCTTTCACATTTTGAGTTGATTAAAGTTCAAAATATGAAGACTACCAAAGAATTTTGCAATGCTTTAGAGAAGACACATGAAGGTGATGAAAAGGTTAAAGGAAAAAATTTACATAATTTGTAGGCATGGTTTGAGATCCTACATATGTCTGAAGATGAGAAAATTAAGTCCTATGTATAGAGAGTGGATGAGCTAGTAGGTGGAATGCAAGGACTTGGTGCTATAGTAGATGAACCCAGGATTATGAAGAAAATTATTAGAACTCCACCTAGTCCATATAGTGAAAAGGTATTTTCTATTGAAGAATATGTGGATTATAAGACTTATACCAAAGATCAATTATTGGTAACTCTAAGATCTTTTGAGATGAGAAAACCAAATTTGAGAAATGAATCCAAATCATAAACTGCTTTCAAGGCTACAAGAGATGAAGATCAAGATGAAGAAAACCTTGATGAAGTAGAAGCTAACTTTTTGACAAGGATGAGGAAAGGCTTTGGTAAGTATGAAGGTAAGTTACCCTTTAAATGCTTTAGTTGTGGAGGAATAGGTCATTATGCTTTGAGATGTTCAGAAAGAGCTAGGAAGAACAAATAAATATTTAACAAATAAAACAAAGGTAAGAAGATCAACATAGCATATTATGTGAATGAGGATGCTAGTATTTTTTATGAAGAATCTGATTATGGAGATTTTGATGACAATGAATGCTTTTTATTGGCTATAAAAGATGAATCTACTTATGATAATATTGAAATAAAGGTGAAGGAATGTCCTCCAGAGAAAGATGAAGATACGATGATATCTACCCTACATGCTAAATAAGAAAAAAACTACTACATTGTTGAAAGTAGTTGTTCACATCACATGACCAGTGATAAAATTAAGTTTGTTAAACTTGAAAAATATGATGGAGGCTTCGTTATGTTTTTGAGATGATACTGGTGCTAAGATTTCTCGGATAGGTTCAATAAGTTTTGATGGCAAGCATAATAATAATGATTTTTACTATGTTAAGGGTTTAATTCATAATCTCTTAAGTGTTGGACAGATCTATAGTAAAGGATATAACCTTGTATTTGAGGATGAGAGATGTGAAATTAGGAATGGATCTAAAATAGTGATTGTTGTAGGAACAAAGTCTGAAGAAAACATATATCAACTTAAGGGTGCTAATGGACGTTGTTTTATGACTCAGATTAATGATAGTTGGCTATGGAATTGAAGAATGTGTCATATGAATTTTGATAACTTGGTGAGTATCAATGTAGTGCAAGCCATAATATATTTACCAAGGATTATAAATCTTATTAATGCTATGTGCAGGAATTATTAGTTTGGAAAGAAAGCAAGGAACAATCTGCTACCGGACTACTGGATTTAATTCATACAAATATATGTGGTCCTACAAGAGTGAGATGTCTACAAGGTGAAAGGTACTTTATCCTTTTGATTGATGATTACTCTAGGTATACATGGTTTACCAAGTTCTTAGAGAAAATCTGATGCATTAGATAGATTTAAGACATTCAAAGCTATGGTAGAGAATGAAGTAAATTTGAGAATAAATTTCTTGAGGTCTAACAGAGGTGGTGAATTCATCTCCCATGAGTTTAATATGTTTCGTGAAGTACATGGAATAAAAAGATAGTTATCTAATCTTATAAATCCTCATCAAAATGGATTTGTTGAAAGAAAGAACATAATGATTCAAGAGGTTGCAAGATCAATGATTATTGAAGTTGGTCTACTAGAATTTTATTGGAGAGAAGCTATACACACTACTGTTGATGTATTCAAATGAGTTCAAGTGAAAGAAAAGAATACTAAAACTCTCTATGAGCTATGGTGTGGAAGAATTCCTAACGTTAGGTATTTCAAGGTATTTGAAAGTAAATGTTATATTAGACAGGATGAAGAAAATTTAGTTTGATGCTAGAAGTGATGAAGGTATTTTAATTGGAAATTATACTAAGAGAAAATATTAGAGATGTTTCAATAAAACATTGAGGAAGATTGTAAAAAGAACAAATGCCAAGCTTGATGAAGAAATGAAGAATTCAATTGAAGTTGATGGATATGTATCTAATGAAACTAATTATGTAAGAGTTGAAGAAGTCATGGAAGAATAGGAGAAGCAAAATGAAGAACAAGAAACTCTAGCGGTATCCCCAAAGACACCTAAATATGTGCACAAAAATCATTCAAAAGATCAAATAATTGGAGACAAGAGGAAAAGAGCATCGACAAGAAGCAGATCTACTACTATTGGTGAGATAAATCTATGTTTACTTTCTGAGATTGAAGTCAAGACTATGAGTGAAGCATGTAATAATGAAAATTGGATGAAAGCTATGGAAGAAGAATTTATGCCAATTGAGAAGAATCAAACTTGGGAATTGGTCCCTAGATCAACAAATAAAAACATAATTGGATCAAAATGGATATTCGTAAAAAAATTGAATGAGAATGGAGAAGTAGTTAGAAATAAAGCAAGGCTTATTTTTAAGGGTTACTCACAGGTAGAAGGTATAGATTTTTAGGAGACTTTTTTTCCGGTGACAAGAATGGAAGCTATTAGGATGGTTTCAGCATTTGTTGCTCATAAATATTTCAAAGTCTATCAAATGGATGTTAAGTTTGCATTCTTGAATGGTGAGTTAGAGGAGGAGGTCTATATGGAACAATGAGAAGGATTTCAGTTGTAAGATCAACCAGATATGGTTTGTAGATTGAAGAAGTCTTTATATGGATTAAAGCAAGCTCCTAGAGCTTGGTATGCAAGGTTAGACAAATATTTGATTTAGCAAGGTTTCAACAAAGGTACAATAGATAGTAATCTATATTTTGAAATTGAAAATTACAAGATCTTTATAATGGTTGTATATGTTGATGAAATTATCTTTAGAGGAAATGAAACTATGTGCAATTTTTGTGTTGAAGAGATTCAAAAAGAATTTGAGATGTCTATGTTTGGTGAGATGAATTTTTTTCTTGGACTACAATTCAATCAAATAGAGAAAGGGATTTTTATTTCACAATCAAATTATGTAAGAGAAATGCCAAAGAAGTTTGGAATAGATGGTTCCAAACCAGTATGCACTCCTATGGTGATTGGTTGCAAATTGAGTAAATATGATTATTCACCTAAGGCTGATCAGAGCAAATACATATCTATGATTTGAGGATTGTTTTATTTAACTACTACTAGACTGGATATCATGAATGCAGTTTGTCTTGTGGCTAGATTTCAAGAATATCCTGAAGAAACACATGTCACTACTCTTAAGACAAGTTTTAGATATTTAAATGGAACTTCATATTATGGCTTATGGTATCCTAGGGATACTGATTTTATACTAAGTGCTTATATAGATGTAGATTGGGTTGGATGTGTAGATGACAAAAAAAGTACAAGTGGTGGTGCATTCTTTATTGGTTACAAATTGGTGGGTTGGTTAAGTAGAAAGAAAGATTTAGATTCCATATCCACTACTCAAGTTGAGTACATTGTCACAACATCTTGTTGTAAACAAGTTTTGTGGATGAGACACACATTGAAAGATATCAGAGTAATGTATGATGATCCTATTTCTATTTTTTGTGATAATACAAGTGCAATTAACATTTCAAAGAATCCAGTGATGAATGCATGGATAAATCTTATATCTATTAGCTATCACTTTTTGAATAGAGAAGGTTGTGGAAAAACTTGAGTATGTACCTATAAAGAATTAGGTTGCCAACATATTTACGAAGGCTCTTCCTAAAGATACTTTTGAGTATCTCTGAGAGAAGTTAGGGGTCATTTCCGCTCCTTTCTTAAACTAGATGCATATGGAGATGCATTAGTCAAGTTCTCTATGGATCTAACTTTCTTCTAGATTGATGTTTTGGTGGCTACCTCTCAAAGGGAGTAGGTAGTGCTATGTGTTGCCATTGAATGATTATTGTGTTCTTAATGTTAAAGGGGAAATCAATGTAAAATATATTTTTCCTTTTCCATTGATGTCAAAGGGGGAGAGAAAGTTGTGTGAGAGAGAAAGTATCATGTGAAAAAAATTATCTACTTAGGGGGAGAAATAGAAATGTAAAATCATGAGGAAGTATGCTTAGAGCTGGTGTGTTTTCTTTGATGGTTTTTCACATCATGTGTTGCCATCAATGACAAAGGGGGATATTGTTGCAAGTATAAAGCAAGAATGAAGTTTTTATCATTGATTTCAACTGGTTAATTGGTTTTTCACTAGTTGTTATTTTCATTGATGTTATGGATACTGATTATTAGTTTTTTATGTCGAGGATATTGAGAAAATTGTAATGAAGAAAGGTTTTAGTATTCAATGGTTGCTCTAGTTTTTACTCTGATATTTTCTCCTTTGTTCATGTGATTTAGATATGTTAAATTCATGGTTGTTGGAAGCTACTATATCTAGATTTTGGGTTTATGGATTGTTGTTCAGTGTGAGTTGTGATCACTAGTTGTGAGTTGTGTTTTTTAGTGTATATGGTTGAGGTCTAGGAGAAACGTAGTTACTAGATGGATTTCTTCTTATCTAATTCTTATTACTTGTGGTTTGAGGATAAGCTGTTGGGAATTTTTTCAATTTAGTTTTGTAATCTAGAAAGTTTGGATTACATTAAGCTTGTGTGTGCTTAATTGATTTACGTGTTATACAATGGTTTGGCCGACCTTGTGTTTAAAACTAATTTTGAGGCTTATGGAAGCATGTTGAATCATGTGGTTGTGTTGCCCTCATTCTAATTTCACCCTAGAATTTTTTGGCATTGGCCTAATTTGGATATGTTTCAAATTTGAAGAAGGTATAAATATGGGATGAGATATTGGTGAAATATGGTGCAAATAAATGAAGCAAGATAGATGTGAAAATAGATATGAAATATAGTGTGTGGTTAAGAATATCAGTGTGAAATCTAATTTATGAGTTTTCAAATGTAGTGAGCTAAAGGTGTACTCTATCATTCATGCATGTCTTCAAGTGTGTGAGAAAATTGTGGTGCAAATCTTTGTTGCATTGAGATTGTCTTCTCTCTGTAACGAATCTCTTTTATCTTCTTTGTGTTTCTGTGGCAGTGAGCCCTCTAGGTGGTTAACCCTTATTGGATAGTGATTCTTGATCTAGATAGTGAGTCATGTTTTTGGAAGTGATCCTTCTCTAGTAGTGAGCCTTTGTTATCAATTTTGATATTCTATATTGTGAGCTAATCATCACCGTGGTTTTTCCCTTATTGGATTTTCCACATAAATTTGGTTTTTTTTTTGTGTATGTGTGATGCTTTTTAGTTTTTAGTTTTGCACTTAATGATTAATCATATTAGTAGAGTAAAGGATTTGTGTTGATCTAATTTTCTAGTGGAAGTTCTTAAGAGTTAAATTTTTTCTTACTACCTATTTACGCCCCCTTTTAGTTTTCTTGTTCAACAAAGTATGTATTAGGAATGCTATGTAGAATTCAAATATATTTTCTCATGGTTCACCTCTTCCCTTTTACTCATCAAGTTTATGAACATAAAATTTGTGAGAGAAAGGTGTCATACGTATCAATGGATCAAATGGGTAAGGACATATATCCTCAAGTGCATTCTTCTTCTTTGTATGCCCAAGTTTCATGTCAATTATTTTTTATGCAATATTTGGATTTTTGATTCCAAGTCATTAGTGGGTGTGTTGATGGAAATGCCAGTTTGAGGTTGAATGGTGAAATATAAAGGGATCAATGATTGATGTTCTAGAATATTGGTTTTATTAAATGAGAAATTATCATATTAGATGATAGATTGTTTTTGTTGAATATTGGATGTATTGAATGGATTATTGTGGTATTGGGGGATAGATGATTATTTTTGTGAGATGTTGGATGTATTGAATGAAATATTATGATATTGGGGATAAAATGATTTTTTTTGTGAGATGTTATAATTTGAAAGCATGTATGATTAATATTATGGATTAGTTTTATGGGATGTACTATTGATGTTGTGAATTCTTATATAATGGGATAGATGATTTATTTTGTGGGATGTATGGTTGATGGTGTTCAATGTTAGGTGAGGGACATTATGGATGAATTGGTATATTGGATGTGAAATATTGTGAAATGTATGGAATAGATGAAGATATTTGATGATTATGAATGGATATAGCCAAATTATTATAGGGGATGAATTGTTGGTGATAAGTTATTTGTAAAGTGTCAATAGGTAGGATGTTATGCTAATTAGGTGGCATATGTGTGTTGTCCTCAAAATTAGGAATTATCCCTGATAATGATGGAAGTGGAATTTGGTAATAATTTGAGGTTACCAAAGGGTATGTGCAAGATCATGATGGGCCAAAATGTGGTGATATGTAAGTGATATGATGGCCCATGTCTCTGGCGACCTTTTTTTTACCCAAAATTGATGAAACAAAAAGGGTTTTTAAAGGAGATTCTCAAATTTCCACAAATATAAATTATTCTTTAATTTAAATTTAACAAATAATTGTTATTCATTTTCTATTTGAATTACAACTAAACTCTTGATTGATAGGCTGATTGAAAAACATCTATAGATTGCAAACGGTATCACATTTTTTGAATCCAAAACATGCATCACATTCTATGCTTCACATATTATAGGATTAAAAAAAAATTGAATTTCATGAAGTTTTGACCAAGTTAAGGTGGTCAGACATACATGTTTTTATATTTTTTAAAAGTTGTAATAAAAAAATCATAATTAAATATTTACTTGGAAAAAATAATAAAAAAATATGCATCACATTGCGAAATGAGTCCTATAATTATATCTAAAATATTATAAGAAAATATTTTCATTTTATTGTGGTTCGGGTGGTCATAAAGACACCTACTTCTTATTTTTTCCCTGAAATTTAAGTTCTATAGCATTGAAATTTCAAATTTTCACCAAATAGTTTTTTTTTTAAAATAAACCTAGTAGTTTAGAAACTACATTCAATTTGCTATTGATTTTATTCTTACATATTTTTGAAATAATATAGATAACTTATTCAAAATTTTACGTCAAGCTGCCTAACTTTTATTTTTTGAATTTTCATCACCACTTAAGGGCCTTATTTTTCTTTGATGATCCTACACATACCCCAAAGAAGAATGCATTCTAAATTCATGTTAAGTATCACCCATGGTTGTAGTAATGTTTGATTCATTTTGATTGAAATTCATGAGATTTATATGTAGAGAACAAGTATTGAGGCATTTGTGAATGATGTGTAGGGTGAAATTTTTGGATTATTGATAATCTAGTAGCAATTCAAAAGAACTTGGGTGGTGTTTGCATAAGAAAAAATGAAAAATATAATTTAAAATCAATTTTTTGGTAGTTTTTATGTTTTGGTACATTGTATTTTTGGAGGCCTCTAAAATAAAATTTTGGGTCAAGAAAATAATTTGTTGTAAATAAGTTGTAATTTTGACTACTGAGCTAGTAGTTATGACCCCTCCAAGTTGGGGTAAGAATGAATGGTATAGTTTATTGATTTTGACCCAATATTTTGATATGGACTCAGTTTGGGTACCCTATGTCTATTCTAAGTCTTCCTCAATGTTAGCATAAAATTATAATCACTGGCTTGAAAGCTCAAAAGATAGTAAGACTTAAACTAATCAAATGTACCATGGTATCTATCAAATATGCCAAGATACTGATCTAATGCACCAAGATACTTATCAAATTCAACAAGATACCTATCAAATGTTTCAAAATATGTTCAAATGTGACATAGTAGGCTTCAAATGCCCAACTATCTCATAAATTTATTACAAGTTTTTAGAACTGGTTAAGTAAGTCTTAGACCAAAAGTGATAATTTTTTGATCACATGTACCAAGGTATGGTCAAAAGAACCAAAGTATACTCAAATGTGCAAAAGGATAGTCAACAACACCATTGTAGCTATTAGATGTGCCATAGTAGGAATTCGATGCACAATTCTATTTGAGAGATGCACAAAAATAATATCAAGGTTTAAGGAGTGCAACAACAGGTCTCAAATGAATTATTTAAGGCTCAAAATATGTTTTAATCTTAGAAGTAAAATTCTATATTACTAGTGTTGGTGTTTTCTAAATACCCTGTCTAATCTGCATATAATCTATGGAATTTTCCATTTCCAATGATTAATTATATGGAGGGATTGGCCAAATAATAGGTGAAAGTATGTTAAAATTTCCCTCTACAATTTGGGATCTACAAAACATGAGAGGATAACCTCTATAATGTATCTTTTAGATACTATTATGCCAAATTATCTTATACATTGTAACCTTAAACATATATGTTCTCCTAAGTGTAGTTTAATAGATGAAAACCTTAAAGATCTGGAAAATCTCACAACAATTATTAGTCTAAAACATGAGAATATGGTAGAACATTACTTAGCACATAAATTTTGACATAAAGTAAAAATTTGATTTAATTTTTAATGTAGTCTTAAACCATGTAATTAAAAACCTATAATAGAATTATATCCATCATAAAAAATCTATTAAATGATGCCTTACACCATTTAAATTAGAGATCTAAACCAATAATACTTAATTATCCATGCTTTATTCACATAAACCTTCTTTCATGTTAAAGAAAATTTAACTCATTCTTTGAAAAAGTGCATTAACAATGAACAAACATTCAAAGGAAATACAATGAAGATGAATTGAATGATCTTTAATTCATTTCATTCAAAATTCATATGAAGTATAAAATGGAGAACACTATCTTTGGAAATATTCCATTTGCACTCATAAATAATAGTAATATAATATAACAACAATTAAAAGACTCAAAACTTCAAAACCTAGAGAATACTTAGAAAATATTGTATTTGTGTTCTATATTACAATTGCTCTTCAAAATCAATCAACAACAACCCATGCAAATGGACTTGAATTCCCTTTTATAAAACAAGGGAGAAAAAATATTTAGGCCATTACACATGTCACATTTTCATTTGAAATATATTTACATTTCAAAATTACAAGAGTAATTGTGACCTCATGGAGAGAATTCAGAGTGCAAGGAGGTAACAAAGTTTGTTACATCCACAATGCTTTCCCAAAATATCTAAAATGGTTACTAGATGCCTTTTCCACTTCAATTATTCATTCTTCATGTTGTGGACCCCAAAAAGTTGAGATGGCAAGAAAATACAAAATCTTAGTTTACAAGAGGACAAAAACCCTTGCTAACGCCATTTAAAAAATTTGTAGACTATTGGAGATGCCAAATAAACCAAAAATGATGCAATATCACCACTAGAGAAGATCACATATTTGGAATATTATTATACTTGTTATCCCATGTTGTATATTCCTACTCTATAGATCAATTGAAGGCCATTAATTCATCTAATTATTTCCTATAGGGACCATACTTTACCATGATTTGGCTAGAATCTTTGTCAAACTCCTCAAAAAATGTACTGGTTTCTGACAACTTATTCATACTCTCTTTCAACATGATTATCTTTACATATCCTTCCTCACAAATTTGAATGGCCTCCACATTTATGATTGCATCCATGTGAGCTCTCCACTACTCATAGGTCTTGACACCTACTTCACTATTGAGAATGTCTGGTAAGAGGCCAAGATAAACTCTCATAAAATAGTTTGAGTAAAGACCTGATTCTTTTATCTAATGGATCCACCAGACCTTGATATTCAACTATCTCCTTCACTAATTTGTAGGTTGGATCTATTTGCAGTGGTTTATTTTGGTTATGTGTGGATCCAAAAACCATTTTCTTCAGCACACTCAATCTAGGGAGCCATGTTTGCATTAGTGGGAGAGCAATGGATCTATAATTCTTAAACATACTTATTGATTGGAACATCAAAGAATAGTTAGAGTGGACACATTTCTCTTTTATTGATTTTGACAAACAATGTTCCAAAATATTTGTAACAATAAAAATGTTATTTTCATTATATAATCAAAATAACTCTTCAAATACCTCTATTTGTTGTATCAATTCATTTTTTCTTGCTTTCTTCTTTAGAGGGGCTACAACTGATGTACCTAAGGTAAGATATGTAATAGGATCATTGTTTGGATTATATACTACCATTTTTGTAGAAGTTGGAGGAGGAGAATATACATGATGTGTTGATTGCACTAGAGAGGTTGGTGGAGATGAATCCTGCACCTATGTCACTAATGGCCCTAACATTAGTGATAGCTTAGAATGCACTACCTGCAATTATTCTTTTAAAAATACATTATCCAGCTGTAGTTCTACAATTTTTTGTTCATATTTATCATAAAACACTACCAAATCATTATACTTTTTATTTTTTCCTCAAATTGTTCCTAAAAAGATTCCATAGTAGCCTTGCTAAATTGGGTTACATTCACAACCAATGCGGCTGCCTCAACATCTGAAGTATCAAATACTCTTTTGATTTTTAGTCCACCCCTGAGGTCTATTGTTGGTTCTAATACCTCTGATTTATTTGTGTTTGGGACCAATGCCCAAATAGCTAATGTCTCCCATTGTGGAATGGATGTTGATCCTTGTAGAGCAATTGCTACTTCTTCCTTAATGGAAAAAATTGGAGTATCATGTCTCCTTACTATGTCAAATTCTCTTGAAAAATCCAAGTCCCATTCTAGAAATAGGAGAACTCCACTTTTCCTTACTAGCTCTATGCTCTTAGATAGTGTTATATCCTTATATTTTCCTTTCATTTCTATAAATAATCTTGACTCAATAACCTCCCTTGGTAGCTCAAGATTTCCAATAATTTTCATTTTCACTTTTTCATCATATTTGTCCCTTCATGCCATCCAAACAAATTCCTGAAAATCCTTTTTCTTAACAAAAGAATCATCATCCATAAAATAATTGCATGCCTTCTCCCTAGCATCATCAACATTGTTGATTCTAGAAAGATCAACCTTGATCAATCTGAGACTTTGAACTGGTGGATTCACGCCCCTTAGGGGAGAAGGCATACCTTGCATCATTTCATATTCCATAAAAATGACTTCCTCATTTGAATCAATAGGATAATCAACAAGTCTTGATGATTCAACCCTTCTCCTTTTTGGTGAGGGCTCTCTTGGTGGTGACTAAAAATCAATAACCTATGGAATAGATGATCGTGGAGGTGAAGATGGTATAAATTTAGGTGCATGAGAGGATTCTCTTGACCCCTCTAATTGAGTAGGGGTAGAAACTATTTGTTCCTTTATCACTGTGCTCTTCCTCTTTGAAAATACATATTTCCTTTTGGGTGTCTGATAGGTTTGCCTTTCTTCAAGCATGGGTACTTTCCCCTTATCTTTCTCCTTAGTCATTGGACCTTCACTTTGTCCTATACTACTATTTATTCTTTGAGTTTCCCCCCCAACCTATTAAAATTTTAGAGTATTGTCTCCACTCTAAGCATCTCATCATTTATGTCTAGGAAAACTCTCTTTAAATTGGGATCCTTAGTTTGTTTTTCCTTCTCCAATTTCATGAAAGATAACTATTTCATCTTTCTCTGCTTTTCCAATATTAGATCAAATATATTTCTAATTACATATTTAGGGAAGTCCAAGATGTAATAGATTTTTCCTCTCATGATACTATGCTTTAAGGCCACCATGACACCCTCTAGATCATGATACCTTTCTCTGCAACATTTCATCCCCAGAGTCTTAATCTTTGGGAGAATCTTCTTCCACCTATCTTTGATCATGAATTTTTTTAAGTAGTGTATACAACAAAAAAATTTCCTTTCCTCATTCCAACTAAGTGGCTATCCTCAAAATTCCCTAATTTCCACATGACTTTAAGAAAATCAATCCTCAGTGGCACATCCCTTGATAGAACATGAGGTGTGAGAATTATTCCATACACTTAGAGGATGGTGCAATCAAGATATGGGATGACATATCCCTAATTATTTTCAATGCATAATTCAAGCCTCCTCTCCTTAGGTATTAGAAAGTCATGTTTAAGTCCTTTCTAACCCTGGGTGGGTCTATCACCAAGTATCTTTTCAATTTAGAAGAAAACACATTAGAGAAAACAACAAAACTAGATTCTTGCTCATCCTTATCCAAAACATGAGTCCATATTTGGAAATGAATATCCTCACCACTATCATCATTTCTATTCAATTTCATGTGTGCTCAAAAATAACCAAATCCCTTGTATAAAGGAGTACCACGAAAACCTCACTCCTATTTCACCATTTTTTAGGATTACTAGGTCTTTGTGGATCTCATTTGATAGATAGGCTGCAAAATAATATGATGTACTTAGCATTACATGTTGGATGTTTGTTGTCATGTAAATGAAAACTATTGACATCCTTGTGGGACGATCAAACCCTAAACTTTGACATAGAGTGTAGAAAGTCCTCTGAAAATAGAATTCAAATAGGTCAACTCGGTAGGGTTCCTTATCAGATGGATTGAGTCTGATCTTGCTTCCTACCTTTCCCCTTCCCATGAAATTTATTAGTATTGAAACTTTAAAATTTATTTTCACCTTCTCACATTCTTTCTTCAGTTTCTTCTCATCAATTGGCACCTTGGCATGAGGGCTCAAATTGAAAACGTCAATAAAACCTCCTTGGGTAAGATCAACCATTTTTACACTAGAATGTGTCCTTATGATCCTAATGTTAGGGTCATAATTGGCTACTATGGCTTTCAAGAGGTCAACATCAAGGTATACATTTGGAACAACCAATTTTCCCATGTCCAAACTCCATCCATTGCATGTGGGAATGCTACAAAAACTCTTCCCAAACCAATAATTGAATAGGTTACATCCAATGAATAGAAATATAGCATCCCTAATGGCATGTGGTTGATTGGAAATGCCATCTTCTATCCTAGGACCTTGGAATATTGTTTGTGGAATTTCTTAATTAGTCCAATATATCTTGGAAAAGTGGTCATTTCGTGGAATCAAATCCAAATTGCTAGGCTCTTGGGGGTGCCATTGTAAGGAAAGATGACACAGGCTAAGGTTTACCTAGGGGCAACTAGGGCTTTGAATTGACACATAAAAGATAAGAAAATTTTAAATGATTGGTATGCAAATTCACAAATGTCAAACCTTAAAAGATGCCCTAGAATGAAAATTGAAACATAGAGCTAGCAATTGTATGCAAATTTGATGGAAAATTAGCATAGAAAGAGGCAATTTCATTTACAGGTTCTTGAAAACTAGAAACCCTAATTTTGAATGCAGAGAGCTTGAGAAACATCGCAAAAGATCCCCATATGCTTTAAAATTATTTTGTGAATTGAATTATGCTTTCCTTCATACATTTATAGCAAGAAATCCCTTTAATTTGGTAGTTGGACATCATGTCTGCCATTATTGTTCACTCATGTGAACAAAAATAGCTCCATCAACTTAATTTTTAATTTTTAATTATAGATAACCATTGATTATGTGATGAGTTGGCTTGATGGTTGGTTCAAATGGAGTCACACAAATTTGAAAATTTGACTTTCTTTTACTTTGACATCTGACCAATATGATCTTTCCATGTGGAATCCCTTATTTTCTCTCAATATAGGCTCCACCACACCTTATGATCCTCAAGAGCATCCACATGTTACTAGCCCACTATCCCACATGGGTTTTCCAGGATAATAATCAATGACTATGGACTGGTGGGAAACGACCTAGATTAAGCCCATACACTTGAACTTGTGCACCATTTAACCCTCAAGCTTATGCCCATACTTAGGAATTTTTTTAAAATGTTCTTTAAACTCTACTAGATGAATGGCCATGATTAAAACATATTTATTTACTTTTAACCACATGAGCCACAAGTACTTTACTAGCACAAAATTTAATGCCCCTAAAGTTGCTTTGAAATATTTAATGAAATATTTATATATTTAATAGTCTTTTGAATGCTCCAAATTATGCCACGCATTAGTCACCCACTATTCCACATGGTACAAAATCTTCAGATAGATTCCCCATGGACTGGCAAGGAGTAGTTAGGATTCAACCATTAGAATCATTCCTAGCCCTTAGATCTTGAGCCCACCATCATCGTTGCTTTAGAAGATGACAAGGCCCACTAGAAAGATATGACACATGATGCATGCCCATTGTCCCCTTAGATTTTATATTAAATATTTTAATACCACAAACTAGTGGGAAACCAATAGGAAGTGAGTTTTGGCCCCCCCTAGACATGACTTAAAACATTTTAAAAGAACATGCTTCGAGTTGCAACTTAAAAAGTGGAATTTACCTAGGTCGATGCATAATATAATGACTTAATTTTTTGGACCCTAAGTCTAAAGCATAGCATGAAGGCATTAATATTTTTAACCATAGATTATTAAACTTAGGAAAACATTAAAAGGTGCATTCAACCAATTTTTTCTAGGAAGAAAGGGGCCAACCTATCAATGATGTCAATGGCTTAAGTTATAACTTAAATGACTAGGAAAATTGAATGCATGTTAATGAAGAATTAAAACAAGGCTAGGGCTTTTGAAATATTAAAGGTTTTTAAATGGTTTTAGCCCTAGGATTAAACCCTAACAATTGGAAAGAAAACCCTAACCCTAAGGAGACCAATGGAAGACCAAAATTTTGAAATGCGACCGCAGAACCAACAATTGTTTTCAAAGTCCTATTAGTGGCTATATTTGGGGATGTTTGTTCAACATGAATAGACAGATATCCCAGAATATCAAGGAGATTAGACTACACAAAATGTAGAGAAAACCTAAAAAACTAGAGGATTCCTAGACAAGGTGACAAACAAAACCCATTTGCAAACCTATACATAAAAATGCAGTGTGCATGGAAGATAACATACCTCAAGTGAATTATGTCTTCAAGAATTTTCCATGTACTAGAAATTGAAGAAGTTCATTGATCAAGTTCTAAAAGTAATAAGAATCTTCTCCATGTGTGTTGTAGATCATATGTGGTCCCAGCCAAAGATCATCAAATTTACCATGTTTCCCCTTTTCCTATGCTCTTGCATTCCACGACAACACCATATCACAAAATTTAAATTTAATAGATGAGGAATTCTTATCATAAAGAGTCTTTACTTGCAATTGCATATTCATATTCTTTTGTTAAGATTTTCTTATTTTTCCATCAATTTCTACTAGAGAATTGACCCTTATTTACATTTCATCTAGGAGACCATCTTCATACTCTTGTATGAATTTGTACATTTGCAAAATATTATTAATAGGAATTATAGCCTCAAGCCCATAAGACAATTCATATGTTGACGTCCTTGTTGCTTTCTTGATGGTCACCCTATAAGCCTATAGAGATTTATTTAGCTAGAATTCCCAAGCCCTTTTGTTCTTCTCAATCACCCTCTTGATAATATTTATCAAGCTCTTATTGTTTGACTCAACTTGTCCATTTCCTTGTGGGTGATAAGGAGAAGAATATGAGAGTGAGATCCCATATTTGTTGCAAAAATCAAAAAATTCTTCTAATCTGAAGCCCATGGAATTATAAGTTACCAATTTCTTAGGTACTCCAAACATGGTCAAAATATTATTCATTAAAAAATTAGTAACCACTTTACTAGTGGCCCTTTTTGTAGGAATGACCTCTATCCATTTTTTTAAAGTAGTCCATGTCTACTAATATCCATGAGTGTCCTCCACTTGAATTCTCTTCAATCTCATCCATGAAGTCAATTCTCGATTGTTGGAATGGTACCTATACTGAAACTAGCCTAAGAGGTAGGTTTCTTGAAAAATTAAGCTTACCAAAAATCTTTGGCTTGTATCACATGCCCTCATAAATTCCTATGTATCCTTGAGTGTTGGACACAAAAACCATGCCCTCAAAACCTTATTATTAGTTTTCTTGGCCATGTAATTACCACTACATACACCATTATGCATCTCATACAAAAGTTCTATGGCTTGTTTCTCATTTACACATTTAAGCAATACTCCATCCATATTTCTCCATAGTAATTCATTGTCAATGATTACATATTTGATGGCTTGGAGCTTTAGTTTTATTGTTTCAATATTTGTGATCCCCCTACGGCATGAAATTTTTTGTTAGTAATGCAAAATATGCATATATCATCCATAAGTTCTCATACCACAAATAGGATATACATCTACAACATCAACATTGTTTATCTGATTGGCTTCTACATTTGAATCAAACATTAGTTTCACCAACCCTTGTCCTCTCACAAGCTTTGTAATCTCAATGTTAATGTTGAACTCTTGGATCTAGTTGATCCATCTAGACATTCTACCAGTAACCTCTTCTTGATTAAAAATATCTTTAACAATAGTTGAAGGTACATATGCAATAATTGTTGCACCAACTAGAGAGGTTCTAAATTTTTTTATTTCCTTCACCAAAGCATAAGCCTTCTTTTCAGTCATTTCATATTTCAACTCTACAACTTTCAATGATTTACTAAATAAGGAAATTGGTTGCTCATATCCCTCATCATGTTTATGTAACATCACTACATCAATAGTGTGGAAGGAACCAAAAGAAAAAAATTGAAAAGACTTGGATAAGTTAGGAGACTTCAACATTGGTGCCTCCTTGATAGCCTTTTTTATGCTCACAAAAGCCTTATATGGCTCTTCACTCCATGCTATTTTCTCATACTTTTTTAACATTTTTGTAATAGGTCTAGTGATCTCTGCAAATTTGTTCACAAATCTCCTTAAAAAATTCACTTGACCAAAGAAAGATTGTATAACTTTCACATTATTGGGATGTGGAATGTTATCAATTGCAGCCACTCTCTTTGGATCAATCCTCACTCCTTTTGACACAATATGTCCCAATAACTTGCCTTTAATAATACCAACAGAATATTTCTTAGGATTGAGGGATATCTAGTACTCCAAAGCTCTGATAAAATCTTCTCCAAATTCAATCAGTGTTCTTCTTCTATTTTGGACTAAGCAATTAACTCATCTTGATAAACTACCATTAAGATGTCTATGAAGTCAGAAAAAGATACATCCATATCCCTTTTACATATACATAGGCTCCCCAAGGAGTTGTAAATGCAGTCTTGTCCTACTTAGACTCCTTAACCTTTACTTGATTGTATCCTAAACACCATCCATCATTGATAATATCTCATAGCCAGTCACCTTTTGTAATAGGGCTTCCATATTTGGCAATGGATAGTTATCCGTCAATGATGACACATTGAGATTCCTAAAGTCAACACACAATCTAATGTCGCGATTATTCTTTCTTACCATCACAAGATTGGACACCCATTTTGAGTGTTTTATGGGCTTGATGATGCTTGCATCTCTTATCTTCATCAGTTCTTCTTGCATTTTAGGTATTAGGGTAGGGTTAATAGGATTTTTTTTTTCCTAAATGGATTATCATCTAATTTGAGAGGAATTACATGTTGAAACAACTCCTTTTGTAGGCATTTAGGTCATCATATTACCAGGAAAAAACATGCCTATATTTTCTAAGTTAATCAATCAACATTTATTTAACTCAGAGATTCATTCTTTTGCCCACATACACCTTTTTTGGAGCATTTTTCAGTACCTAGATTCACTTCCTCTAAATCCTCCTAGTGTGTGGATGCTTGTTTGTCATTTCTCTTTTCAGGGCCATCAAAAACCATTTCTAAGGCTACAAGACCTTTTGGGATCTTGTTAGTCTTAAGATGAATTATTTCATTACCAAATACTATTTCCTTTCCATTCACCACCTCAAAAAATACTCCAAAATTAATCTTTTGATTCTCATATTGAACTATACATTTAAAACACTTCAGTATGTCTTCACCATTATTGAAGACTTGTCATTTTTGTATGTTATTAGGGATTGATGGTCTTGTTTGTACCTAAAATTTGGAGATTCCTATAAAGGTTATGTCATCTAGTCTGAGAGCGATGCTGACAAATAAATCTATCACTTGATTCTTAGTCCTCTCTAAATAATCTATACCAAATGCATCAAATTGTTCAATTGATTCCCAAACTACATTCCTATATTGTTTCAACCTTTTGTTCTTGGATGAAAATTTATATCTAGCTTGGGAAAAAACTAGTTTTGAGTCACTAATGACTCTGAATTTTTTGATTCCATGCTTCTCAACTAACTTCAACCCTAGCATAAATGATTCGTACTCCACCACATTGTTTTTGCATAGAAATAATAGAGAAAATGAAAATTTGAATGCTTTTCCGCTAGGAGAAATGAAAATAACCCCTGCACCCGATCCTTGTTTTTAACAAGCACCATCAAAGTACATAGTCCATAATTCATCATTGTTTTCTTTCTACAAAACTTCCTTTTCTAGAGGTGAAGGTTGCTTGTACCCCTCTTCTTGTAACTATTCAATCCTAAAATTATCTATACTAGTTTCCACAAAATGAATCCTATCTTCCTCGGGAAGGTATTCTATCATATGTGGTGCTCTCGACTCCCTAATGAGTTTTATATCCTTTCCATCAATGGGAAAAGTAGCATATTGCATGTCACATTAAATACTTCCTCCCATGGAATCACTCCACTTCCTTGATAGTAGCATTCCATAATTGGGTGGAATATCCACCACTATGACACTCATAGTGAATTATTTATCTAGGAATGCAACTAATTTAAATGGAATATCTTTAATAACTCCAATGCCAAGTACCTCTTTGGATTCCATGGAATAACACTTTCCATATGTACTGTTAATCTTCAAACCCATATCTTTCATTATTTCTACTGGCATGATATTTGATGAAGCCCCTAAATCAATCATGCACTTCTTCACCAATTTTACATCAATAATAAGTCACATAAAATGGATCTACCTAGTCTGGACAAGTTTTTATGGTAGAACCCAGGTAGATTTGAAGGATAATAGTTATTACCCCTTTCACTTCATCACTATTTGATTCCTATCTAGCCACTTGAGGCTGAGTAGACACCCTTTTATCATCAAAGGCTATATTCATTCCATTGATAAGGGCGAATACCTTTTGTTTGTGTTCATCAATTCTCATCATCTCAAGTAAAAGCACTATGACTTTGACTTGGGATAGTGGTTTAAGCATATCTATAGAATTGAACTTAGGCAGGTCACTAGATTTTATACCTTGTTCACCAGCTCTATATTTTTGTTGTTCAGACTTTTCTTTAGTCCTCATGAGGTCGTCCTTTTTTCCTTGTTCCACTTTCTACTTTTGATAATTTTATTTCATAGATGAAGACACAAAACCATCATCAACCTTTGTTGCCTTATTTTTCTTGGGAAAATTTTTATTTCCTTTGTTTTCCTTAACCTTGGGCTCATCCACTTTAACATCTAGTTGTGTTACTTTCTTTTCTACAATTTTCACTTTTATGAATATACTAACAACCTTACCTTGATCACCATTTACAATTCTATTTCTCAAATAGTAAGTACTTCTGGCTTGTGCAACAATGACAACTGTCATTCTTTCAATCTCCTCATTTGATGGTTTTCTCAAAATCACATTTACCTCATCTATCTCTAACGTATAGACATCATGATCACTTTCATTATCTTGATTAGAAATAACTTGTTAGTGATTAGAATTTTACTTATATCTCTGATTTTCAACATCTATTTCATGTGACTCCTCATCAAAGGAACATTCTTCACTAGCCAAATATGACCTGCTCATGAGCACATTTATTTCTTCATCATTCCCATGAGGTGATTCATAACCATGAGGTGCATTTTTCTCTTCTTCTAAATATTTTTCTACTACACATTGATTAGAAGAATGTGGAAATTTTTCTCTTCTTCTAAATATTTTTCTACTACACATTGATTAGAAGAATGTGGAAATTGACAAGAAATGCACCATGGGGCTTCATGAGCAGAATTAGCAAAATTATTTTGCAATGGGTCTGGGAGAACTTTACCTTGTTTATTATTTTGATCTTTTAGGATTTTCTTTCTATTATACTAATCAATTTTGTATGGTTGATCATGTATCCTAGGAGGCCTTTCATTTCTTTGAAAGTTGGGCTTGTCATTTCTAGACCCCTTTTCTTTCTTGGAAAACCTATTGTTCAAATCCTTTACTAAATTCATGATCTTATCCAATTTTTCTTCAATAGAAGATCCCTTTTCTACTGATCCTTTGTCCTATTTTGGATTCTTCAAGATTTTAACATCATCTCTTTTCCTACCTTTCCTAAAGCTCTTCTATTACTATCAATATGCAATGAAATTTTGAAGGCATCCCTCAAATTTTGAGGGTCCTTGTATCTCAAGTGATAACTCATCTCTAAATCAAAAAAAATTATAATAGTTAATCAAGCATACTTGATCATTTGGCCTCAAGTCGATAGGTAGTCTTTACCTGGCCTCATAAAATCTAGTATTTAAATAAGAAACCATTTCATTTGAACCTTTAGAGATATTGTTAAATTCATTTATCATAAACCTTGGATTAGTTTTATCACCATACTACTCCCTAAATACTCATTTTTGCTCCTCAGATGACCCAATGCTTTCCACTAGCGACATTCTATACTAGTATCTAGCATCTTCAATGAGTGATTGCATAAACAAATTCATCATTACATCCTCATTTTCAACCTCAAAATCATCCATCGTATTGTTAAATGATCTTAGATGATCTTATCTATTGATTGCATTATTTCCAAAGAATCTAACTAGTTCATTTCTTATATCATCTAGGAGAGGATTTGGATAACCAAGTATCCCAATAAATCATAGATGTTTGTATCTATCGAGTTGCATAGGTACTCTAGTAAATTTATCTCCACCACCACCTTGTCCTCCCCCACCACCTTGACTAGAAGTATTTTGATTCCTATATTGTGTGTTCTTTCCTCCACCTCCACATTGACCACTAGTAATATTCCCACCACCTTGAGTTTTTTGTGGCTTGGAAATAGGGATTGAGTGATTAGATGTGGAAGGGATGTTCATACCAATAGTTTGTGATGTGGAATGAGGCTGATTTTGGGAACTAGAAGGTTGGTAATATGGAATTGAAAAATTTAGGAAAGAAATTTTCCTTTCCATCTCTATATTTGCAACAAGAATCTGCATCTTATATAATTTCTTTTACAACAACTCATTTTCTAATTGTAGTTTTAGAATTGCGAGGTTAGGGACTATACTTGTAGGCATAATACTAGATGAGAAATTAGTACTTAAATTTGTGGTTGTCTCTTTAGGTTGGTGTACAAATATTTTTCTAGGATCTATAGGCTGAGACTACTTGGGGTTAGTGGAAGCATCTAAAAATTTGGTTGTCACAATGGAACTTGTGGAAATTTTTCCAGCACAAAAATTTACCTTGAGATGATCCATATTGGGAATGAGGACATGCTAACAATTGGTTTCAAGGATAGGATCTTCATCAGCCATTTGTCTCATTCTCTCTACCCTTCTTCTCAACTCATCTCTTTCATACATAGTAGCCCTTAGTTTTTATCCTTTTCCTTTTATCCTTTTCTTTTCCTTATTTTCTATTTAGCTTGTCCAACCTTAAGGCCACCTCTTGAAGTGTTGTCATATCTTTTATTATATCCTATGAATCTTCTAGAGTAAAATCAGATTCAGAGCACTCACAGGTGTAGTTTGTAAGATCCAATACCCCCCTTTGTGTGAAAGTTTTAGGAGTTCTACTTCTAGATCTTCTTATTGGGTTAAAATCATGGCCATCCTTATAAATAGAAGAAGCCCCAAGATTTTCCCTCCTAGCTACTAGTTTAGGATCAAATTGCCTATCGCAAAAGTTCCAAGGCTAATATTTTTTTGAGACCTTAGGACTAGGACTAGGTTGACTAGTAGTAGCAAGCTGCTTAGTGGTAGTATCCTCTTTTGTGACAAGGTTTTCCTCATTGTGAGGAGGCATAACATATTCATATAGATCACTTTAAGAAGATTAATTTAAATTTGTAGAGTTAGCTATAAGAGGATTAACAGACTTACTTATATTTCTACATTCTTTGCTTTCCATGTTGGTCTTTTGTTGTGCTATAATTCTCCTTCCAATATTTTTTTAGGATGTTTCTTAATATTACTTTTGGTTCTTTTCATGGCTTCATATGCATCTTACAAATCTCTCTCTCTCCCTTATTTAAAACTAAAAATGAATTGGCACAAGAGACTTCAAATTCACCACCCACTCAATGAGATTTGAAAATATAAGATATGTTTCAGATACTAAGTGAAAATGAACAAAACGTAACTAGAAATAGAATAAAACTAATAACCTTGACTCTTAGAGTGCAAACATGACCTATGATGAGAATTTATAAGAATTTTTTCCTCATACTATAAAGAATAATAAATTGTATGATCTAGAACTAGAAACGTTAGACTAGCTTTGTCCCTAGAAGAGTCGCCAATCTATTGGTGTTTTTTAAATACCCTATCTGATCTCACATATAATCTATGGATTTTTCTATTTCTAATGATTAATTATATGGAGGGATTGACCAACTAATAAGTGAATTTTTTTAAAATTTCCCTCTACACTTTGGTCTGTACAAAACCTGGGAGGGTGATCCCTATAATGTATCTTTTAGATACTCTTGTGCCAAAATATCTCATACATTGTAACTTTAACAGTTATATTCTCCTAAGTGTGGTTTAATAGATGAAAACCTTAAAGATATGGAAAATCTCATAGAATTTATGAATTTAAAAAATGAGAATATGGTAGAACATTACTTAGCACATACATTTTGATAGAAAGTAAATATTTGATTTGATTTTGAATTTAGTTGTTGTGAAAGACTAGAAGATGTAACATAGACATAACTTATGGGCCAATGCCTTGTCCTATGGTATGGAGTCTTAAACAATGCAATTGAAAACCTATAACAACATTCTATCTAGCATAACAAAGCTATTGAATGATTCCTTACACCATTTAACTCAAAGATCTAAACCAATAATACTTAATTATCCTTGCATACATTCACATAAAACTTCATTCATGTTAAAGAAAATTTAACTCATTCTTTGAACAAGTGCATTGAAAATGAACAAACATTCAGAGGAAAGACAATGAAGATGAATTGAATGATCTCTAATTCATTTTATTCAAAATTCATATGAAGTATATGTGAATATTTATTCACACACCGCTCTTCCTTCATGGTTTTCTTTTTAGTTTGCAGCTTCGCCTTTTCTGTATCGCTCACAGTTTCTCGGCATCCGACACATGGCTTCATATCAGAGCTTTGAGTTGGGTTGTATGGTTTTTCTTTTTTCGAGCTCCATTTTCTTTATGCGTGTTGCTCGCCTGACTCTTTTTGAGTTGGGCCCACTCTAGGGTTTATTTTGCTAAGCGTTGGAACACATGGCTTCATATCAAAACTTTGAGTTGGGCTATATGGTTTTTCTTTTTCTGAGCTTCGTTTGCTTTACGCGTGGCACTCGCTTGACTCTTTCTGAGTTGGGCCCACTCTAGGGTTTCTTTTTCTAAGCATTGGAACACATGGCTTCCTGTCAGGGTTTTCTTTTGAGTCATCTCACCTATGTTTTTTCGGGCTCCGTGTGTTCAACATGTGGTGCTCGTTCGTGCATCTGTTATCTTGGGTGCGATGCCAGTGCTTCAATTTCCATTTTGCGGCCGTGTGTTCTTTTCTGATGTTGCATGTTCTAGGTTTCTCTAGGGATGCACTTGTTGTCGCAATGTTAGATGATTGTTCTATTGGTGCCAACTCGAGAAGATCTGGGTCGTCGATGGCTTCCCCGTGGTGCCTTTCTCATTAGGCTTTTAGGCGGTGGGTTGGCTTATTTAAGCAGCCTTTTTTCTCATTTTATAGGTTGTTATTAGATAGATTAAATTTCTCGAGCACTGGGAATTAGCCTTTGTAATATTTTCTATTGAATTTGAACTTACAGATTGTGCCAATCAATTTGGCCTCTCTATTTTCATGCATTTAATAGGATATTAAACTATGCTTTCATTTCCTAAAGTATCTGAATGTCTATTTCAAGCTTTCGTAATCTTCATGCAACTCAATAAAATGCAGATCATGTTATTACTCTTCTGTGTTGGCTTGTGTTGTATTGGTTATGATATGCAAATGAATTGATGTTCTTATGTTTGTTGTGTTCAGAAGCATCTATTTGATAAACAACAGTTACTATTCAAGCCTTTTCTTTCAGCATTGTGCTTAGTTAATTCTCTTATGATTTGGCACATCGCCTTAGTTTAGGTATGATTATTTCATGTTATCCTTCTTACCCTTTACCTCCCCCCATAAAAATGAAGAGTCGGCTTCGATAAAACCCGAAGGTCACTTAGCTATGTGCATAGGTCCCCCATTAGCTAAGTTTCCCATAAGGCTACTACCCATGCAATTTTTTTTGTCAATAGTTTTTTTTTTCTGGCATGCTCGGTGGGATGCAAATTATCACATTGACTTGATAAATAGGAGTGTATGAGACATAGGCCCATCACTAGGTCTCAAACTGCAAGATTCCCTAGCCTGCTTGTACCACCATTAGTTTCAGTCCAAGCGAGAGGTCGGCAAGTTAATACTTCACCTCCCTCTTCTCCTCCATCTCCTGAGCCAATGGCTACTAGAAATTATGTAGCATGGGATGCTAGTAGTCCATTGGTAGTGCCTATGCCTCTTGTTGTATGGGCTCCAATCTTGACTTCCAGTTTAAAGGCTATCTATAAGTTCTCTGGGGATGATTCCAAGACTCCGACGGAGCATTTGCAAGATATAGCTAACATATGTCTGGTGCATGGCATTACTAATGAGTATGTGGCTTTAAGATTACTCACCACCTCTTTCAGAGGCAAGGCGTTGAACTGGTATTGTACTCTTCCGGCTAATACAGTTGCCAAATGGGATGATCTTGGAGATCCTTTTTATGAATGCTTCTGAAATGCTGGCAAGAAGTGTTCGCTATATCACAAGTTGGCTCATCTAAAGCGAGCTCCCCATGAAGCTCTAGCCAATTTCAATGCTCGATTTCATTTGACGTGGTAGAGAGTTCCTATTAGTAGTCAGCCGCCTCAAGACCTAGCATTCATTTTTTATTTAAAGTCCATAAATGTTGATATTTCTATGATGCTACAAGCTCTTTGTGGAAATACTCTACCCGATGCCTACAACCTTGTCACTATGGAGAATAATCTTATTTCTACCAGAAAATGGGTGCTGAGACCTATCATGCCATTATTCCTAGAGTTCAACGCTATAGAATCAGAGGTAGCTTCAACCAGCACTCCTGCAACTCCTCCCCAGTCTATGTATGTGTACCCAGGAATGACGCCGAGTGTGGCTCTAGTGGCTAACCCCCTGATGACTGAAATGAATGAGATGAAGGATCAGATGTGAACCATGAAAAATGAGTTAACTAGTATGAAGCAACAACAATATAGCTACCAGAAGCTGACTTACCAAAACTACCAAGGCGGGAAGGATCCTTTCTAGTAGAACTAGTGGTAGGATAGATTGTGCGGCAATACCTAAGCTCAACAAAACAACTAGATATTCCCGGTGACTATTCCAATGTAGACCGTCCGTCCTAGTTCAAGCAAGGACCTAATAGTGCGACAAAACAATCTTGCCAAGGAAACTAATTCATGGTGCTTCCCTTGTAATGATGCACATATGCCCCAAAATTGTTCGAGAGGAAATTTGCAATAAAAGATAGCAGAGCAACATAGCCAAGGCAACATGCCTAATTTCAAAGGCCATACGTATGGCTCACAACAAATGGATAATGTAGTTCTTACTGCTCAAATGCAAGGAATGTCTATAGAGCAAGAGTTAGAAATAGCTCCAGACCAGATGCCCTTTTCTTGGATGGAAGGAGATGAGTCGATATTCCTGAATGATATTCCAGTAGCCTAAGTGCCACAAGTGCAATTGGAATACAATACGTGTTCCAATTTGCATGCTCAAACAATGAAGCAGAATACAAAGGCCTCGTCCATGGTTTGGATTTGGCAGAGAGAATGGGTGCAAAGCAAATATGTGTGTTTGGAGATTTTGAATTGGTGGTGAACCAAATCTGAGGGATCTCTGCTGCAAAGAATGTTTGTATGCGATCATATCAGCATAGAGTCTGGGACTTGATTGAAGGCATTGAGGAATTCAATATCCAAGTTATACCCAGAGAGAAAAACTCTGAAGCTGACAAAATGGAAACTATCGGATCTCATTTTGAACCAGCTTTTGAGTTGATTAGCAATAGACACTCAGTGTGAGTGATCGTGTGTCCTACGGTTCCAAAGAATGATCAAGACTAGCAAATTTTTGGTAGTGACACTCACATCGCATCATTTCTCCAACTGTTTAGAGAATTTTTCGATCAACTACAGCTAAAGATTGTCAAGGCCTATGGAGATAAAGTAATCCAATTGAAATCAAACAAGCTTCCAAGGGGTCTCGTCACTCTCAAGATTTTTTTTGATTCTAATAATGCAATGAAAGATAGGAGAAATCTTGTAGCTAATAAAGGCGACTATACTGATTTGCATATCGGAGAAGATAAGAAGCTCAAGGTTGGAAAAGGTGTCTTGCAGAAAAAATAAAAAATATTGAAACACTTTTGTGAAGAGTATCCGAGTGTAGTAGCATGGTCGTATGATGATCTTAAGGGATATGATACCAGGATTATCCAACATACCATTGAGCTACTAGAATGAGCAAAACCTATGCATCAGAGATAGAGGCCAGTTAATCAAAAGATCGAGTCACTCATGTCACAAGAATTGAATAGGTTGATTGCATCTCGGATAGTGTTTCTGATCAAGCACAACACTTGGGTGTCTAACCTGGTTCCGGTCTAGAAGAAGAACAGTGGCATACGCCTGTGTGTTGACTTCTGAGACCTGAATAGAGTGTCCCTGAAGGACCATTACTCCTTGCCTTCAATGGAGGTAATTCTACAAACAGTTGGTGGTTCTAAAATGTTTTCAATGTTGGATGGTTTCTCTGGTTATAATCAGATCTGTGTGAGAGAGGAGGACTAGCACAAAACAACATTTACCACCAAGTGGGGTACATATTCTTATGCTAAAATGCTCTTTGAGCTTTCAAATGCTAGAGCCACTTTCCAATGAGCTATGGATATTGCCATCAAGGATTTGATACAAAAAACAATTCTTATTTATTTGGATGACCTAACCATGTTTTCAAAATCAGCCGAAGATCATTTTGATCATCTTGAGCTTGTCTTCCAGAAATGCCAAGAGTTCGAGATTTCTTTAAACCTGAAAAAATGTGTGTTTGGGGTCCCGTAGGGGAAGCTATTAGGCTATGTTGTTTTGAAGGAGGGTATCACCATTTACCTAGAGAGAGTTAAAGTGATCATGGAACTCCCTCTACCTGTCAACAAAAAGGGATTTCAATCTTTTTTGGGCAAGGTTAATTTCATTAGCCGGTTCATTGCAGACTTTGCAAGGATAGTTCGGCCTATTACCCTTATGCTGAAAAAAGGACTAGATTTTCAAATGGACAAGAGAAGCTAGAAAATATTTTGAACTGATAAAATAGGTTATTTTTTCTGCTCTTGTATTGATTAATCCATATTTTTCAAAAGATTTCATTATGTACGTCTTCGGTGGTGGAAACAATATCACCACTGTGCTAATGCAGAAGGAAAATGAAGATAAAAGTGAATCACTTAATTCCTTTTATTAACACACCCTAAAAGAATATGAGGTGAAATATAACTTTATAAAGAAGCAAGATTTTGCTATCGTAAAGGGGCTGAAGAAGTTCTGACACCTTATATCATGCAACAAGGTGACTATTTGTGTGTTGTACCCTAGTGTGCGGGAATACATTATGGAAGGAGAAATCACTAAGAAGTGGGATAACTGGATAACTAAGATCCTGGAGTATGAAATTGAAATTAAGCCAGTTAAGACTATCAAAGGAAAGGGACTATGCGAGTACTTAGCTAAAAACAATGAACTAGTTGTTGAGTTCAAAGTCTTAGAACCCGTGCTATTGAATGAAGAAAGCTTCGAGGACGATTGGCTGGAGGCTAGGATAAATTTTATGCAAAGTGGAAGGTATCCAATGAATCTCCTATCATTCAAGAGACATTTTTATTGATTGCAAAATAATGGTTATGTTCCCTTGGAGGGAGTTCTTTTCAAAATAAATTTCAATGGTATCGTATTAAGATGTGTAACTGAAGAGCAAGCAAAAATAATATTGGAACAATATCACAGTGCCCCGAGTGGAGGGAATTTTTCAGCAAGAACCATTGCAATCAAAATCATATGTGCTAGTTATTTCTGGCTGACATTATTCAATGATTCATATTCATTGGTGAAGTATTGCAGTGAGTGTCAATTTTTTGTTGGAAAAAGGAAAAATGTTGCTATGCCACTGAAACCAATAGTGGTGGAAGATCCTTTTTCTCAATTGGGTCTTGACTTCATTGGAATGATTAATCCATTTTCATCAGCAGGACATAGGTGGATCTTAATGGCAACTGACTACTTCACCAGATGGATAGACGTTGTACCATTGAAAAATGCAATGGAGGTGGAAATTGTGAACTTCCTGGAGGAATTGGTGGCCAGGTTCGGCCCACCAAAGATAATAATATCTGATAATGCTAAAGGTTTTCTCCACTAAAAAATGAGCCAATTTTCATTAAAATATAGAGTCTTCTTAAAAAACTCTTCTAACTATTACCCACAAGGGAATGGCCTCATTGAATCCACGAACAAAAATCTCATTAGGCTAATTAAAAGAATAGGCTCAAAACACCAAAGGGAGTGGCATAAACACCTTTGGAAAATGCTACGGGTAGACCATATCATGCCCAAGAAGATATTAAAAACATTTGCTTACGAGATGGTGTACGGAAAGGAGGCATTTTTTCCCATTTTTATGGAAATCCTTGCTATCCAATTTCTCAAATCTCTTGAAATTGAGCAAAATGGAGCTATGGAGGTATGATTTTCTGAGTTACTTGAGGTTCAAGAGAAAAGAGAGCATGCTCTCAAGGAAATGAACAACTGCTACTAGGTGGTGAAGAGGTGGTTTGATAAGAAGACATTTGGCTAGGGGCTACAATGTGGGGACTTGGTGCTCATGTTTAACAAGCACAAAGCAAAGCCTGACCAGCATGGCAAGTTCGACAGTCTCTATGAAGGGTCGTTCAAGATCATCCAGTGCAAACCATATAACTCATTTGAGTTAGAGACCATGGAAGGTGAAGCTTTGGGTATTCCAGTTAATGGAATACACCTTAAAAAATTCAGTTGATTCAACTTATGTAGTAAGTTTGTAAATATGTAAATATTTTTCCTACTTTATTAGTTTGGGGTTTTTTCTCAGTGCTTTTTAGAATAACAACCACAGTAGTGAAAAATTAAAATAAAATGAAGAAAGAGCCAGATGTGGAAAATTCACATATTATATTATTTCTGGGAGCATTTACATTTTATATACATATTAATCAGCGAAGCCCTTGGTCAAGTTTCAAAAATTATATATATATATATATATATTCGCTGATGGTAGCATGAAATTCATCAAAAACAAAAAAACAAAATGGAGACATCTTTTTCACATTTTCTTCAGGTAGTAGAGGGTTCAGTAGCAGTAGGTGGCACGTGGTGAGGAAACACCATCCTCTCAAAGTCCTCGTATCATTGCATGTTTTAGAAAGGTTCAACGTTATGCATTCTCATGAGGAAGTGGTAGGTGACGCAAACCTTGCGGTGGTGTTCCTCGTACGTTTAGAACTCAAGCAGGTAAATGATGGTCTGAAATAGCTTCGATAGAGTATGAATGAAGAAGTAAATGAGATGAACACCACTTTGGAGCAAGAAACTGAGAAGCAGAGGCAGGCCGAATTGGCCTTGGGAGAGAAGGAGAGAGAAATTTCTACTTTGAGGAGTCAGTTGTCTGTCCTGGAGAGAAGCATGGAAGAATTGAGGGTGGAGTTGAGCAACAAAATTGTGGGATTGGATCTTTTGAGAGCCTAACCTCCTACACCCCAAATGAACTCACTAGAGATCACCAAGGAACTACATGCATCATACTGGGATAAGGTCAAAGCATTATGCCTTACATTGCAGCCCACTCTAAAATTTATGGCGCATGCAACCAGTTTATGCGGGGTGGTTCACAAAACAATGCAATAGGTGTAGGAGATGACTTATGATAAAGATCTAGAGGCCAAGCGATTATTGGGAAAATTATATACAACCTCCAATGAAGTATTGAGCAACATGGGATTTGAGGATCGAACAATGGCGACCATGGGAGTAAATATTCTCATCGCTATGCATGAGGCCATCCAACATGTGGGAGAGTGTAGAGCCAAGCTAACTCAAATTACCAGTGATATGCGGGCAAAAATTTCCTGCTTAACTCAATGAGGGATCCCATCACCCTTCATCATAGATCAAACGGTGGGAGGTATCGACCAAATCATTGCAAGGATCGAGGAGAAGAAGCAAGATCTATCTATTTTCCAATCCTTTGATCAATCTTCGACAACCAAAAAATATTGAAAGCATAGTGCATCAGTTGGTGCAACTCTTTTTCTAGCTTGAGTTGGAGGCAAAGGTATCTGGAAGATTGCATTTTAAGGAAATAATTGATCTTAACATGGCACACAAAAATCTACGCACTCTCTCTATGCCATCAACTAAAGTCTAGATCGGCCTTCAGACTACCCTCTCTGAACTATGAGCAATTGTGATGAAGTTAGACTGGTTTTCAAGATCAGAGTTTCAAGGGTTCTCCATTCTACAGGTGAAATTCCCCCATATGTCGCCAAACTATGAATTTTTATTCACGCACCATGCTGCCTTCGTGGTTTTCTTTTTAGTTCAAGGCTTCACCTTTTTCGTATCGCTCATAATTTCTTGGCGTCTAACACATGGCTTCATATTGGAGCTTTCAGCTGGTTCGTATGGTTTTTCTTTTACTGAGCTCCGTTTGCTTTACGCGTGGCACTCACCTGACTCTTTCCAATTTGGGCCCACTCTGGGGTTTCTTTTGTTGAGCATTGGAACACATGGCTTCATATCAGAGCTTTGAGTTGGGTCATATGGTTTTTCTTTTTTTGAGCTCTATTTTGTTTACGCGTGGCACTCGCCTAACTCTTTCTGAGTTGGGCCCACTCTAGGGTTTCTATTGTTGAGCGTTGGAACACATGGCTTCCTGTCGGGGTTTTCTTTTGAGCCATTTCACCTATCTTTTTTTGAGCTCCATGTGTTTGATGTGTGGTGCTCATTTGTGAATCTGTTATATTGGGTGCGACGCCTATGCTTCAGTTTCCATTTTGCTACCGCGTGTTCTTTTCTGCTGCTGCGTGTTCTTTTTTGATGCTGCATGGTCCAGGTTTCTCTAGGGACGTGCTTGCTGGCACAATGCTGGATGATCTTTCTATTCATGCTGGCTCGAGAAGATCTAGGTCGTCGATGGCTTCTCTATGGTGCCTTTCTCATTGGGCTTTCAAGTGGTAGGTTGGCTTATTTAAGCATCCTTTTTCCTCATTTTATAGGTTGTTGTTAAATAGATTAAATTTCTTGAGCACTGGGAATTAGCCTTTATAATATTTTCTATTGAATTTGAACTTTAGACTGTGCCAATCAATTCGACCTCTCTATTTTCATGCATTTTATAGGATATTAAACTGTGGTTTCATTTCCTGAAGTATCTGAATATCTATTTCAAGATTTTGTAATCTTCATGCATATCATGTTATTAATCTTCTGTGTTGGCCTGTGTTGTATTGGTTATGCTATGCAAATGAATTGATGTTCTTACGGTTGTTGTGTTCAGAAGCATCTATTTGATAAACAACCATTACTATTCGAGCCTTTTCTTTCAGCATTGTGTTTATTTAATTCTCTTATGATTTGGCGCATCACCTTAGTTTAGGTGTGATTATTTCATGTTATCCTTCTTACTCTTTACCCCCCCCCCCCCATAAAAATGAAGAGCTAGCTTTGATAAAAGCTGGAGGTCACTTAGCTACGTGCACAAGTCCCCCATTAGCTAAGTTTCCCATAAAGTTGTTGCCCATGCAAATTTTGCGTCAACAGTATACAATTGAGAATAGTGTCTTTGGAAATATTCCATTTACATTCATAAATGATAGTACTATTATAAACCATTAACAATTAAAAGAATCAAAAAATCAAAACCTACAAATGACTTAGAAAAAATTATATTTGTGTTTTGTATTAAAATTTCTCTTCAAAATCAATCAACAATGACTTGTGCAAATGGTCTTGAATTACCTTTTATAAAAAAATGGAGCAACAAGCTTTGGGCCATTACACATGTCACATTTTCATTTTACATACAGTTACATTTCAAAATTACAAGAGTAACTACGAGCTCATGGAGAGAATATTCAGAGTGCAGGGCAATTACAAAGTTTGTTACATCTATAATACTTTGCCAAAATATATAAAATAGTTACTAGATTCTTTTGTCGCTCGAATTCTTCATTATTCATATTGTGGACCCAAGAAAGTTGAGCTAGCAAGTGAATTCAAAATCCTAGTGTACAAGAAGACTAAACCCCTTGCTATCAACCTTTGAAAACTTTGAAGACTGTTGGAGATGCCAAATAGACCAAAAATGATGACATATCACCACTTGAGAAGATCACAGATCTAGAATATTATTATACTTGTTGACCCATGTTGTATATTCCTCCTCTATAGGCCAATAGAAGGCCATGAATTCATCTAATTTTGTCTTATAGGGACAAGACTTTACCATGATTTGGTTGGAATATTTTTCAAACTCCAAAAATGTACTGGTGTTCAAAAAATTGTTCATATTGTCTTTCAACATGGTCATATTTACATGTCTTTCCTCACAAATTAAAAATGCCTTTGCATTTATGACTGTGTCCATGTGAACTCTCCACTACTCATAGGTCTTGACACCTCCTTCACTATTGAGAATTTTTGACAAAAAGCCAAGATCGTTCTCATAAAACTATTTGAGTAAAGACTCGATTATTTTCTCTAATAGATCCACTAGACCTTGATATTCAACTATTTCCTTTCCTACTTTGTAGGTTAGAGCTATTTGCAGTGGTTTATTTTTCTTATGTGTTGATCCAATAACAATGTTCTTCAGAACACTAAATCTAGAAACCCATGTTTGCATTAGTGGGAAAGCAATGGCTCTATCATTCTCAAACATACTTATTGATTAGAACATCAAAGAATAGTTAGAGTGGACACTTCTAACTCCTTTTATTTCTTTTGAAAAACAATGTTCTTAAACATTTCTAAAAATAAAAAATGTTACTGTCATTATATAATCCAAATAACTCTTGAAATACCTCCATCTATTGTATCAATTCATTTTTTCTCACTTTCATCTTTGGAGGTGCTATAGCTGATGTACCTAGGGTAAGATATGCAATAAGCACATTGTCCATATTATATACTACAATTTATGTAGAAGTTGGAGGAGGATAATAAATAGGAGGTGTTGACTACACTGGAGAGGCTGGTGGCGATGAATCCTACACCTATGTCATTGATGTCCCCGATATAAGTGATGGCTTTGATTGTAATGCTTGCAATTGTTTTTCAACAATGCATTGTCCAACTATAGTTTTGCAATTTTTTGTTCATCTTTATTGTAAACCACTATCAAATCATTATACTCTTTATTCTTGTAGACATGGAAAATGTACAATTTCGTTTTGGCACACTTGATCCTGATTACTAATGACATTTCTTCCCAAATCATACTCGTAGAATTTCATCATATTTTGTCTCTTAATCTAATGAATCATCATTTATTTGATTAAGTATGTCACCTCCTTTGATTAAATTAATCAATTTAATTTAATTAACCCTGCATTTCTGTTTAATTAAATAAATCATTTTATTTGATTAAAATCTCTAAAGTCCTCCCATTAAATTAAATAAATTAAACCTTATTTGATTTAATCTAACACTTTCCTCTTTGGCTAAATAAATCAAATCATTTATTTAATAAATCATTTCCTCTCAATTCTGATTTAAAATAATTTATCTATTTGAGTCAAAATTGTCAAATCACCTAATTCTTCATTAAATTAATCAAAACCTTGATTAACTTAATCCCTCTCACTAAAATCCTCTAGAGAATGCAACTTGCACAATAAATCAATTACTTTGATTTATTAATTCATCTATTTTCTCTCACATGACATCAAAAGGGAATATTCCCTCAATTTGAATTCAAAAATTCCAAGTGGACTTGGTCCTTCCAAAAAGGCTTTTAAGGCCTCTTACATGTCCTTGGCCTCAACCCAAGTGACATTAACTCCATTTCCCTTCCCTCTTCAACAAGTCATTTCACAATTTCAAATTCAAACTAAATGCATTTATTGGCACTTTGGCCAAAATTTGCACAACCACTAACCATTAACATCATGGCATGTGGCATTCAACCATTGGATTGAAAGTTAGTCCCACGTTGCTCAAATCTTACTTTCTCTTCCAAATTTAAAGTTATAAATTCGAGGCTTCTCTCCTCATTTCTCATCCAAAATTGCATGCAAAGTTACTCTCTTCACATTAAGAGCTAATTTTTCCCATTTCACTCAACCATTTATCATCTTCAAGATTTGTAACAAGGTTATGCTCAAATCTCTTTGGAGATTTGACCATTTTCTCAAACCATTCAACATTGCAACTTAGGAATTGGGAAAGGGCCAATTGCAATATCTCATTGGCACCAATTCCCCCGTGGGATCACTAATCTATTGGCTTAATTAGTATTTAACTTTATTTCTTGTATTGTGTTCTTTATTTTCCTAATTTTAGTTTAAATAGGTGGATTTCATGGGGAATATCTCATGCTTGTGTGCTTGCATTTGATCTAACAATATTAAACATGTTTGTTGTTCTTTTGCATTTGCAGGTTTAGGGGTTCACATTTTTGCGCTAGAAGGAGGGCAAACTCAAGAAATTAATCACATTTTTCAAAATTTTCGTGTTTTTTTTTTAACATTTTCTGGCAAGTTACAAGAAAATAAGTGCGATGTCATATTGTGCCACTTTCAACACTGCGACGCCATACAATACCACACTCAAAGAATTGGTGCCATATTGAACCATGCACAACTTCCAAATTGCACTGCTTTTCTCTTCCCGCCTGTCATTTTAAAATTTCTAACTCCGTCGCTTTCATCTCAGTGACGCTATACTGCACTGCCTTTAGCACCACAACGCCATATTGCAGCACGTTTTTCAGCATTGCACCGCTCCTGCTTTCCCACCTGAAAATTTTGAAATTTTAAAGGTCACCTCCAAAACTATGTCGCTTACCCATATCATGCCACTTATTCACTCTTTGTTTCTACAGAGCGACGTCCACAGTCAACCGCACAGTGCTATATAGCGCCTCTTTTACCCAAACTACGCCTCTTTTACAAACTATGCCACGAAAGAATAGTGAGGTCTAAAATTGACATGTGCTCTTTAAATTTTAGATTTTGTAACTCTTGACCTTGTTTGCTATCTTTTTTCTCTCTAGTTTTCTCTCATTTTGTAGGTTGGAGCAAGGGAAGAAGTTCATCATGACCTCATACTCATCATGCAAAAAGTGTTTTTAAACACTAAAGTGTTATTCAACACTCTTTAAGGATTTTAGATTCTTTCTTAAAAGGAATTTGTTAATATCTTTTGCCTCAGGGATACTAAATTTCTTTTGGGTTCTAAAATAAACAATCAAAATTTATTTTCAAAAGTTGCCAAAGGGCTAAAAATAACCCTAGACAAATATACTAGATTTTGTTTAAAGGTTAAAAATTGAACAAGGCAACCTCACATTTCCTTTGGTGCTTAAAAAGAACTCATTATTGCTTTGAGTGATTTAAAATGAACATGTGTTCTTTGTATCTTGTAATATTTTTTGCAAATTAGTGTCATTGGAAAAGGCGTATGCATTTCTCTTGCACTTCATGGTGATCTTGAGAATCAAAAGTCTTTTTGGTGACACTAACTTGCATAAAATATTACCTCCGCATTTCAATTTGGGTACCTAACAATTGAACAACACATGCGAGTGTGAGCACAGCGTATTGCAAAGATTCTCCCTTTGTTTTTCAACAAAGGTTGGTTGAACAATGGGATATGCTAGCTTGCTATTGTTTATCCTAGCGGGCCTGCCTTGTGGGAAAAATTAATCACCCAAGGGAATGACCCAACTAGGAACATGCTAAAGCCAAGCAACTTCCAACCGGTATATAAGTGTGGATTCTTGAGGAAATTTCAAGAATCACGAGGATTATTCCGATGAGATTGACAAAAACGGACTCTCATCAACATTGTATAATCCCCCACGAATGGAATGCCCAAATTAAAACCCTTTGTTTAGAAGAGGCCAACACCTTATCTATTTTGTTGGTGCAAGAGGTCATGTGCTCTCAAGCCGCCCCAGGTTATACATGCGGTTTTGTTGTGGAGATGGAAAGTATTCCATGGGAGATTCATGGATACTAATGCTTGGCTAACCCGAGAAGTGTGTGCCGTGAAGGGGATCCAGTGTAGTCAAGCATTTAGCCATTCACACAAAATATGTGCAGCTGGATTCATCCAAGTGGGAACCCAACAAAATATTGTCTCATCATCCTAGGGTTGTAAAAAGTGCTTGGAACTAGAAAACATTTGAAAACAAACATACACAAAGAACTTTGAATTTCAAACCCCTTGGAGGAAACAAATACCTTTTTACGAATTTAAGTACTCTTGATTTCCCTAGGGTTTATATCCTTAGAGGTTTCTAAGTGCTTGGATTCCATCATCATTTGTTTTCAATAAGGTTAAACATAGGAAATTTTTGCCCTATTTCCTTAATTTCCACATAATGGACGATGTGGGATGGAAAAGAAAGTGGGACATTAGACATATAGTTTGAAACATAAGCAAGCAAGTGTCTTTGGTAAAAAGAATTAATTAAGCCAATATAAAAGGACAAATTAAACCTCCTATGTGTTGATTCCAAATGATTTCCCGCAAGGTCAAAATTCCAAAACCAAAGTTCAAGAAGCTTAGTCTGAAAGCTCGTGAGGAGTGTCTTGAGAGACTTTTCGAATTTAGAGAAAGAATAGTATACAACTTCTACAAAAAGGCTTCAACGAATAATCCCACTTTGTTTGCATTCTACTATCAACAAAATCCCAAACTTTTTGAAAGGTTTTCTTTCCTCCCATAGGAAATCTAGCATGTTCTTCAACACCAAGGTTTTCTAAGGAGTCGTGTCTAGATCAAGGTCCAAGATCAAAGTTGTCATCCTCATCCATCTCTTCATCAAATAAAAATATCATCTCATCATCAAAATTTTTGGGAACTCTAGAAAAATCACTCATGCTAAACTTAAAGGGCTAAAGCAACATCACCCTGTCTTGGCTTAACACACTTAGCCAAAATAGTCGAATCTCTTGGGCGAATTTTCCTTTAGGATAACACAACTTCCTAAGGCCTACTAGCTCACAATCACTATTAGCTTAACACACTTAGCCAATTCATCCTCTTGTGCAAGTTTTCCTAGGATAACACAACTTCCTAGGGCCTACAACTTCACTACAATCTTGTTTGACTTAATACACCTAGTCAAACCATCATTATCAATCTAAGTCCTAACAGTTTAACATAAACCTTCAAAATTTATTCAAAAGGTTTGACTCACTCACATCATCAATTTATTCCATGATCATTACCACCCTCTTTGAATCTTTAACTTCCCTAGTTCTTCTCTTTTGGGCGTAAAAGGTTAGGATCAATCAATCCCTATTTTTATGGTCCAAACAAGATCACAATACAAGAAGAACATGGAGAATATCAGTGAAATATCAACTTCCATTGTCATGAGTCAGGTAACCTCCAAAATAAACCTTGTAGGATCAAGCAATCCCCCAAGTAACTCTCCTTTACCATCACAAAATCCTCAAGAGGAGAACTATGAAGAGGACATCACAAATGAAGACATGGGGATGACACAATTTAAAATGATAAAAATGGTTCAAAATCCAAAGAACCACAAAATTGTTATTGCCATATTCAAATACTTAAGCATGCTAGCAGAAGGAGGGGTCTAGTTCCCTTCCGACCTTGACACAAGCACTAGTCTAGACATGCCTCTCACAAACACATTCCCCATATTAAATGTCAATCAAGAAATGCCTCAAACCACCCTGGCCATCACACCAACCTCGCCAAACATAAACAAGGGGAGTGCCATGTTTTGAGAGTTACAAGAGCATCACCTTATGACCAACAAAGAAGTAGGTATCACCACCACACTAGATAATCTTGTCCTGGTAAATCCATTACATCCATACATCCCACTCACCTTCCATAATCCCACCGGTTCATCTTCATTCCATGCTTCACCAGCCAGTCAATCAAACATACAAACTTCTCTACCACAAGGAGAAGGTGGTTTGTTTGGAACAATAGGAGTTGCCGATCCTTTTTCTTTCCAAGGTGGCATATCATCCCTTCCCCCATTTCCATTCACATCCACATCACCTCTGAGAGTGGGTTTTCCTCCCCTATCCATCAATATTTTCTCGGATCTGGGCAATTTGAATATCGCATTGAATCCTCTCTTTTTTCCCATAACATCACAACCATCCAAACCACCACAACAAATACATCAATCAGTCCCCAAATCTTCCAAAGCATACCCTCTCAAGGACTGATCATCTCAACCATCCCTCCAACAACCCAAATCCCAACCACCACCATAACCCTTTCACTTGTCATAACGGTTGGCATCATTCTCGTTCCACCATCAATCCCACCAAAAGCCAACATGGTCAATTCATTCACCACTCTAATCCAAACCCTCCAAAGGGCCAACCAACAAAGAGTACTCAAACAAAAGTAGTAAGCTCAAGCACAAGCACAAGCACAAGCTCAAGCCCAAGCTCAAGTCCAAGCTCAAGCACAAGCTCAAGCCCAAGCTCAATCACAAGCACAAGCGCAAGCACAATACCAAGTGCAAATACAACCAATC
>CM021108.1:301652372-301725980 GCA_007115665.2 Sequoiadendron giganteum | reverse complement strand
TATTTGAGTCAAAATTGTCAAATCACCTAATTCTTCATTAAATTAATCAAAACCTTGATTAACTTAATCGCTCTCACTAAAATCCTCTAGAGAAGGCAACTTGCACAATAAATCAATTACTTTAATTTATTAATTCATCTATTTTCCCTCACATGGCATCAAAAGGGAATATTCCCTCAATTTGAATTCAAAAATTCCAAGTGGACTTGGTCCTTCCAACAAGGCATTTAAGGCCTCTTACATGTCCTTGGCCTTGACCCAAGTGACATTAACTCCATTTCACAAATTCAAATTCAAACTAAATGCATTTATTGGCACTATGGCCAAAATGTGCACAACCACTAACCATTAACATCATGACATGTGGCATTCAACCATTGGATTGAAAGTTAGTCCCACATTGCTCAAATTGTACTTTCTCTTTCAAATTGAAAGTTATAAATTGGAGGCTTCTCTCATTTCTCATCCATAATTGCATGCAAAGTTACTCTCTTCACATTGAGAGCTAATTTTGCCCATTTCACTCAACCATTTATCATCTCAAAATTTGTAACAAGGTTATGCTCAAATCTCTTTGGAGATTTGACCATTTTCTCAAACCATTCAATATTGCAACTTAGGAATTGGGAAAGGGCCAATTGCAACATCTCATTGGCACGAATTCCCCCATGGGATCACTAATCTATTGGCTTAATTAGGATTTAACTTCATTTCTTGTATTGTGTTCTTTATTTTCCTAATTTTAGTTTAAATAGGTGGATTTCATGGGGAATCTCTCATGCTTGTGTGCTTGCATTTGATCTAACAATATTAACCATGTTTGTTGTTCTTTTGCATTTGCAGGTTTAGGGGTTCACAATTCTTTGCCTCAAATTTTTCTTGCAAATATTCCACAATAGCCTTGCTAAATTGGGCTACATTCATAGCTAATGTGGCTACCTCAACAATTGAAGTATCAGATACTCTTTTTATTATCACTCCACTCCTAAGGTCTATTAAAATTTTTTCTACCTCTTATTTATTTTTGTTTGGGGCCAATGCCCAAATAGCTAATGTGGGCCATTGTGGATTGAATGTTGATCCTTGTAGAGAAATTTCTTCTTCTTCCTCAATGGAAAAAATTGGAGTATCATGTCTCCTTATTGTGTCAAATGTTATGTCAAAAGCCAAGTCACATTCTTGCAATAGGATCACTCCACTTTTCCTTATTAGCTCTCAGCCCTAAGCTAGCATTATGTCCTTATATTTTGATTTCATTTCTATAAGGACTTTTAATTCAATAACCTCCCTTGGTAGCTCATGATTTTTAATAATTTTCACTTTTTCATCAGATTTTTCCCTCCTTGCCCTCCAAACAAATTCCTAAAAAGCCTTTTTCTTAACAAAAAAATCATCATCCATTAAATCATTGGATGTCTTCTCCCTAACATCATCAACACTGTTGATCCCAATAAGATCAACCTTACTCAATCTAATACTTTTAACTAGTGGATTCACCCCCCTTGGGAGTGAGGGCATACCTTGCATCATTTTATCTTCTGTAACAATGACTTCATCATTTGAATCAATAGGGTACTCAACAAGACCATATGATTCAACCATAATTTTTGGTGAGGGCTCTCTTGGTGGTGAGTCAAGTTGAATAAGCTATGGAATAGATAATTGTGGAGGTGAATATGGTGTCAATTCAGGTGTAGGAGAAGATGGTCTTGACCCCTTTGATTGAGTAGGGGTGGCAACTATTTTTTCCTTTCTCATTGTGATCTTCCTCCTTGAAAATACATATTTCTTTTTGGGTGGCTGATAGGTTGGCCTTTTTTCAAGCATGCGGGCTTTCCCCAGTTATTGGGGCCTTCCCTTTTTCCTATACTACTCTTTCTTCTTTGACTTTTCCCACCACCCTATCAAACTTTTGGAGTATTCTCTCCACTCTTATCATCTCATCATTTATGTCTAGGAAAACTCTCTTAAAATTGGGATCCTTATTTTGTTTTTCCTTCTCCAATTTTATGAAGGCTAACCATTTCATATTTCTCTCCTCTACCAATTTTAGATCAAATATATTTCAAATTACATCTCCAAGTAATTCAAACATGTAATAGAATTTTCCTCCCTTGATCCTATCATTTAAGGCCATCATAAAACCCTATGGATTATGATTCCTTGCTCTACAACATTTCATCACCAAAGGCTTAATCTTTGGGATAATATTCTTCCACCCATCTTTGATCATAAAAAAAATAGAGAAAGTAGTCTATCTAGGAGAAAGTTTTCCTTTCCTCATTCCAACTAAGTGGTTTTCCTCAACATTTCCCAATTGCCACATGACTTCAAGAAAATTGGATTCTTGTTAATCCTTATCCAAAATATGAGTCCATGTTTGGATAGGAATATCCTCACCATTCTCATCCTTTTTATTCAATTTAATGTCTTCTCCAAAGTAACTAGATTCCATGTATAAAAAGATATGCATAAAAAATGATTACCACCAAAACCTCACTCTTGTTTCACCTTTTTTTTCGGGCTACCAAGCCTTTATGGATCTCATACGACAAATAGGCTGCAAAATTATATGATGTGCTCAACATTACATGTTGTATGTTCACTGCTATCTACATGAAAGCTATTGGTATTCTTGTGGGAGGATAAAACCCTAAAATTTGACAGAGAGTGTAGAATGTCCTCTGAAAATAGAATTCAAATAGGTTAACTTGGTGGTGGGACCTGCAAAATCCTAGCCATTTTGTTGAAATTTTGAGTCTCCTGAGTGCTAGGGTTTATTTTTCATGCATTAGGGTTTTGTCTTATGGCTTAAAACCCTCAATCCTTGACTATCTTCTTAAACCCTCTTTAAACCATAGTCATATTATATTTTTTCATTGACCTATTGCACTTGGTTAACCTTGAGCCCTTTAAGTTATGACCTTATGTCAGAGTTCATCATTTGCCTATTCACGGACACTATTAATTTTTTGATATTTTCCTATGTTGTACGCTGAAATATTTTTTCCCCTAAGTCTTATGTCCTAGGCAATGACCACCTTTTATGAACAAAATTTATGGCACGTGCTTATTTCCTACCACTTAAGTGCTTGCATCATGTGTCACTAATGTCTTATCGCTCATTGGTTTCACTTTCACGATGCATGATGATTCCCTTTTCTTTATATTGAACATCACTGAAGTCTTTTTGAATTTCATATCTATTTCTTGTTGAAGTGCACAAGACAACTAAGAGTGGGGATGAATCATTTGTATCAAATTCTTTACTCTTAACTTAATCAATTCCACTTTATCTTCAATCTATTATTAAGTATGAAAATGAAATGCAGATAATAGAAACACAATACCAAAGACACCAGATTTATGTGGAAAACCCTAATGAGGGAAAAACCACAATGAGGATTAACTCACAATATAGTAGTAATACAATACTAGATACTCAGGCTCATTGCCAGAGGGTTCACTTTCCAAATACAAAGGCTCACTACTTTAGGACTCACTATCCAAAAAGAGAGGCTCACCGCCTATAGAAAATACAAAAAACTTGATAATGATCCACCACTAGAAGTTAAACACACTTTGCAACTTGAACATAATATAATGAATACAGTGAAGTACTATTGCCTTAATTCACTCTTCCACACTCTAATTTTCACACTTTTTCACACACTCTTCTCTTGCTTGAATCAAATGATGGATGGATATGAAATTCGCTATAACGTGACTTATTTTTATACCATCTTCAATCTTAGAAATATTCTCCAAGGTCGGCTTATACAATTTCATTTTACAAATTCAAGCTAGGTCGGCTACTCAAAATTCCCGTGGTGGATAAGAATGTGAGGGGACCAAATACATGTTCAATTTAGGATCCAAACAACATCTTGAATCATGCATGTGCTTCCTCAAGTCAATGAAAAAACAAAATGTAACGTGTAGACACCAGGTTGTCCAAACCTAATGAAAAAACAAATGACCTTTGAAGTACTCACATCACCAACAAGATAAAAAAAACAAAGATTGCTCAACATGCTTCACCAGTATTCTTACAATCTTTGAGAACAACTCAGATACATTTGCAACATCTTCAACAAACTTCATTTGTAGAGAACACTTCCTCAATTCAATCGAGACAACTAGCAAAACATAGAGACTCCAGAGAAGGTCTTCTAGAGCTCCAAACCATGAGAAACTTTGTCAAAACACAAAAACCATCAAAAGGAATAATCTCCTAGATCTGCAAGATCTGAGGCTAAGTAACAGAATATTGTGGAACCAAAACATTTTTCCCAATCAATAACCAAATAACTTTGACAAACTAGTTCACACACCGGTGAACATAAATTTTTCTTTCCATCAAACTAGAAGCTGAAACTTAGAATATATAATCCATTTAAGCTTATTAACACACCCATAAATCCATGTGGGAATTGGGTTAAAATAGAAGAAATGAAGACGACAATACTGGAGCATGCTCAGAAAACACTTCAACACTTCTTTCATTATATTTCAAATTTTCTCAAAAGCAATTGGAAAAAAACAACTTACTCAACCTGTACAATGTTGACATCAATGACAAGATTGATGACAATGCCACCAAACACATCCATACTTGCAACAATCTCCCCTTTTTCATTGATGGCAACACATGATGTGAAAAACCATCAAAGACAACATACATGATTCTTAGAAGTGACAACTTGCCAAGCATAAGGGTTTCACGTGATTCTCTCTCCCATATCCTACATGATTTTTAGAAGCGACAACCTGCCAAGCATAAAATTTTCACATGATTCTCTCTCCCCCTTTGAAATCAATGGAAAAGAGAAATTCTTACCATATAAAGCTTTGTTCACTCCCCCTGAAGAGTACATCCATATCACATACTACAACAATGCACTTCTCTAGTCCCCCTAAGGAGTAGACCCCAATCATCAATCCAAAACAAAAGAGTTTGTGAATCCACTGGACTGATGCACCTTCATGTGCATTTAATTCAAAGGAGGGGCATAAACCCCTAGCTTCCCTCTGAGATACTCAAAATTATCCTTTGGAAGGGCCTTAGTGAATATGTCTGCAACTTGTTCTTTGGTAGGTACATATTCAAGTCTTACTTCATTTTCTACTATTGTCTTAAACACTTTGAATTTGTCAAGAGCCTGAGAATTTTCTCTAAGAAATGTAACCCATATCATTCTAGAGTAATGATCAATTAAAATCATAAAGTACATGTCACCATTCAGGCTTCTTGTTCTTATAGGACCAGAGAGGTCTTTTTGGATTAACTCAAGCATTCCGATAGATGATTGATCCTTTGTTTTAAAACTTTTGTCTGTTTTCCCATTGGACAACTTCTGTAGATTGAATTTGAAGGTTTTGTGATTCTAGGTAGATCTCTCACAACTTTTCTAGAACTGATCCTAGCTATATTATCAAAATTCACATGTCCCATCCTTCGGGGTCAGAGCCAACTCTCACTAATCTAAGAAACAAAATATTGACCGTCACCACCTTTGAGCTGATAGATGTTTCCATTAGTTCTTCTTCTAGTTGCAAACACAGTTCGAGATCCTTTTCTAATCTCACAAGTGTTATCTTGAAACACAAGCTTAAAACCATTGTTTCACATTTGTACAACACTCAAAAGATAATTCCTTAAACCCTTTACATAGTAAACATCATCAGTGTTATGTTTTCCATTAAAGCTAATTGTTCCTTTACCAACAATCTTCACATGAGAATCATCCCCAAACATGACTATACCTCCATCATACTTCTCAAGTTTATTAAATTTACTCTTATCTCCAGTCATATGATTTGAACATCTGTTGTCAACTACCCAAAATTCTTCATCCTGTTTGGCATGAAAAGTAGTTACCAGAGTACTTTTTGATTCATTTTTCTTACACTCCGAACTAGGTTCTTTTGCACATTTCTTTTCCAAGGCTAGAAATAGACATTCATCTTTGTCTTCATCAAGGTCTAATTCATCTTCAAATTTCTTTGCATCTTCTTTAACATAATACAGCTTCTTGAACTTCCTATCCTTCTTATCATTGACATTAATGTTATAACCCTTGTTTTTATTTTGTGTAGCTCTATTAGGACATTTTGATGCATAGTGACCAATATTTCCACAACTGAAAAATTTAAAGGGAAACTTACCTTTGTATTTACCAGTACCTTTCTTCAATATCTTTGTGAAATTTTCATCCAAATCTTCTACATCATCATCATCATCCCCTATCTTCATGGCTTTAAAGGTTGTTTTAGTATTCTCCTTATCTCTTGCAAATTTTTTCATCTCAAATGGAGTCAAGACACCAAATATATGTTCCTTAGTAAATGTCTTCAAATCATATTGTTCTTCTAGTGTAGATACTTTGTCACTGTAATTATCCGATAAGGTCATCAAGATCTTCTTAATTATATCTTCATCCTTCATGGTACCACCTCGATTCTTCATTTTAGTTGCTATAGTTTCAACTCTCTGATAATAGCTTGCAATGTCTTCTCCATATTCCATTCTCAGATTCTCAAATTGTCGCTTAGATGTTAGTTTCCTTGATAACTTTACTCTCTCATTCCCCTCATAAATATCTTTCAATTTTGTCCACATTTCATTAGTAGTGGCTAAAGAAATAACTTTTGATCTTTCAGTTTTAGGTAATGCACTAAAGATAGCAAACCTTTCTTTTTCATTTTCTTCAAAGGCTGCAACTTCATCAGCAGTGGAAGGTCTAGCTGCTAGAATCACATACTTTGTCTCCACAACTTTCTAGGTATTAAAACTGATTGAAATAAAATAACTTCTCATCTATTCTTTCTAGTCACTATAATCAACTCCATCAAACATAAGAATCTTCAACTTGTGCGCCATCTGATCTACCTCAAGTAGTTAATATTTTCACCGAGAAACCAAAGCTCTAATACCAATTGTTGAAGTGAAAAAGACAATTGATATGGGGGGTGAGTTAGTTGTATCAAATTCTTTACTCTTAACTTAATCAATTCCACTTTATCTTCAATCTGTTATAAAGTATGAACATGAAATGCAAATAACATAAACACAATACCAAAGACACCATATTTACGTGGAAAACCATACTAAGGGAAAAACCACGGTGAGGATTAACTCACAATATAGTAGTAATACAATATTGGATACATAGGCTCACTGCCCAAATACAAAGGCTCACTACCCAGATCAAGGGCTCATTGTCTCTACCTATAGAAAATACAAATAAATAGATAATGATCCACCACTAGAAGTTACACAAACTTTGCAACTTGATCAAAAGATTATGAATATAGTGAAGTACTCTTACCTTAATTCACTCTTCCACACTCTTCTTTTCACACTTGTTCACACACTCTTCTCTTGCTTGAATTGAATGATGGATGGATATGAAATTCACTACAACTCAACTTGATTTTATACCATCTTCAATCTTAGAAAAATTATCCAAGGTTAGCTTATACAATTTAATTTTACAAATTCAAGCTAGGTCGGCTACTCAACATTCCCACGGTGGATAAGAATGTGAGGGGACCAAATACCTATTTAATTTAGGAACCAAACAACATCTTGGATCACGCACACACTTCCTCAAGTCAATGCAAAAACCAAATGTAATGTGTAGACACCAAGTCGGCCAAACCTAATGAAAACACAGATGAACTTTGAAGTACATGCATCACCAGCAAGATAAACAAACATAGATTTCTCAACGCACTTCACCAGTATTTTTACCATCTCTAAGAACAACTCAGATACATCCACAAAAACTTCAAAAAACTTCATTTGCAGAGAACACTTCACCAGTTCAACTGGGACAACCAGCAAAACACAAAGACTTTAGAGAAGGTCTTCCAAAGCTCCAAACCACAAGAAAATTTGTCAGAACACAAAAACTATCAAAAGGAATAATCTCCTAGATCAGCGAGATCTGAGGCTAAGTAACAGAAGACTACGAAGCCAAAAAAATTCTCCCAGTCAATAACCAGATAACTCTAACAAACCAATTCACACACCGGTGAACATAACTTTTTCTTTCCATCAAACTAGAAGCTAAAACTTGGAATATATAATCCATTTAATATTATGAACACACCCATAAATACATGTAGGTATTGGGTCAACATAGAAGAAACACAGACCATAATACCAGAGCACGCTCAAAACACAGTTCAACACAACTTTCATTATATTTCAAATTTTCTCAAAAGCAGTTGGAAAAAACCAACTTACTCAACCTGTACAGTGTTGACATCAATGAAAAAATTAATGACAACACCACCAAACACATTCATAGTTTCAACATTTCCATAATGTGTGATGGATTATTAAAACCCTTTGTATCGTTGGCACCATATGCATTGCTGATATTTTTTTGGTTGCCTAGCTTCTTTCTGCGACATGTGATGAACGACTAAGATCAATTGAAGAGTATCCAATGGTTGAGATTATATTGCATCCTTTATTCACATCATTGTTGTGAAGCAAGGAAATGGACTCATTTCCATGATATGCAATGGGTGGTGCAAATTTGAAGTTGATGATCCAACGGATATCGGTAATGCTTAGTGCATCATGATTGTGCTTTACAAATGGTCGTATCTTTCTGCAATACATGATCAATACCCCAATTTTAAAGAGGGAGATCAATGGTAATGTTCTAAATTATCATTGAGGACTTGATCATGGTTGTTCATCCCAAATTTGATGGTTTGTATTCAAATGTAAATGACTAGTTGTTTGAATTTGCATGGGTAAAGGCCAAAAGTAATGGTGCAATTCCAACAAGATACCAGGATCGATCGAGGATGACATATCAAATTTTTTCTTCTCCCAAGTAGAATTTATTGTTGAACAATGCCATTGATTTCTTGATGTGTTGTAGAGGAAATTTGATGTCAGGGTATGTTCTTCCCAACTGAGATCACGGATTTATCGAGATTTCCATGCCTACTGTGGATGCTAAAAATATGCAAACGAAAATCGTCTCAAACAATTTCATGTTGTTAGCAAGAAAGTTAGTTTAAAACAAAAAATTTAACATCCCTATGAGATACTTAATCATGTCTAAATATGCAACTAATGAGCATAAAAATAGGTTAAACAGAAGCATATAAAAGCATGATTAAACCTTCATCCCATAGTGGATTGGTGCCACCATTGTTGTGTAGTAAGCAACCCTTTCCCAATCCTTGAACAAGCTAAATGATAGTATGAGTAAGATTAATTCTCCAATGAAGAGAATAACCTTGCATGAAGATGTGGAATGTTGAGATGAATTTGAATATATTGAGTATACTTAAAACTATTTGTGGATAAAATGAAGTATAGTATACTTGCTTGAATTGTGGATGAATGAATTTTGAGTATAATAAGTTTACTCAAAATTGTGGATGGATAATGAGGAGAGAAGCCTCCAATTTATAGATTTTCAAACTGGAAAAGAGAGTAAAATAGAGCAATGTGGGATCATTCAACATTCAATGGCCAAGTGCCACTTGTCAAGATGTGAATGGCTAAAGGTTGTACACATTTTGGCCAAAGTTCCAATAAATGCAATTAGGTGGTATTTCAAATTTGAGAAATGACATGTGAGAGGGAAAAATGAATGAAATAAATACCACTTGGCTCAATGCACAAGGACATGTAAGAGGAATAAATGCCTTGTTGGAAGGACCAAGTCCACTTGACCTTTTTGAATTCAAATTGAGGGAATATTCTTTTTTGATGTTTTGTGAGGGAAAATAGAAGAATTAATAAATCAAAGTAATTGATTTATTGTGCAAGTTGCATTCTCTAGAGAATTTTAGTGATAGGGATTAACTTAATCAAGGATTTGATTAATTTAATGAGAAATTAGGAGATGTGACAATTTAGACTTAAATTTATGAATTGATTTAAATCAAATTGAGAGGAAATGATTTGATTTATTTAATAAAGAAGGAATGTGTTAGATTAAATCAAATAATGTTTAATTTATTTAATTTAATGAAGAGACTTTAGAGATTTTAATCAAATAAAATGATTTATTTAATTAAATAGCAATGTGAGGTTAATTAAATTAAACTGATTAATTTAATCAAATGAGGTGATAGATTTAATTAGATAAATGATGATTCATTAGATTAAGGGATAGAATTACGATGAAATGTTGAGGATTTGATCTGAGAGGAAACGTTGTCAGTAATCGGGATCAGGTGTGCCATAACAAACTTATACATTTTCCATGTCTACATTTTTCCCCTCTTTGAAGCAATGTACTTGTTGCATTGATTCAAAGAATAATCATTGTAATCAAAGTTCAAAATTTCATCGATTTTCAGATGCCCCACTATTGCCCCAGTGGAAGGATTACACTGGTATACTGCCCCCTCGAGAGATCGACCAGAAATGTACGATTTTTCGATCGAGATCGCGATAAAATGCGAGAGGGGTGGTTCTATTGCTCAGAGGACGTAAGATAATTCTTTGTTGTAGACAATTTTGATATGTATAGACAATCATCAACCATGGGTAGCCTCGTTTATATTTTGATATGACACACTGATTTTAGATAGAAATGTTAGTAAAAATAGAAGAATAAGAAGAATAAGATGGATGTAAGGAAGATCCACACAAGTTCACATTATTACCGATGGTGATGATGATATTGCTTACCAAGAGTTGGGATTTTCAAAGGGCCAATTACTTTATGTTTGATAACACACATAGGTACGATGCATCAAGGTATAAAGGAACCAGGATGGCATTGTACCTAGTGTGATGGACTTTGACTTGACAATTAGATAGGAGTGTTCTTTTTCACACTTGACAAACATAACCTTATTCAGAATGTAGTTCAGATATTCTAAACATCTCGGGCCAAAACATAAGAAGGAAAGCCTTCTTATGTGGTCAACAAGACACTTGAAACATCTTTCCTACAATCAAAACAAAGTATGCATGATGAAGTTATTTTACAAGGATATCCAACAAGCATAGCAGATAAAAAGATAATGATCATTGCCCCATTCCTTTCTCTCTAAACCTGTTTTGTTTAGGCATCATCGAGAGGTCCTTGGAATGAGCGCAATATAAGATAAGTCTAAACAAGACCAAGATAAAGTAAACAAACAAGCCAATGTTCTTCATACCTCTAGCCAAGACTAACTACTATGGGGTATCTGATGGTTATGTCCATCGTGGGAAAGCTTCATCCTAAAACATGTAGTGATCAGGGTTTTGATGGGACTGATTTGGGTGATAAGCTATTGATACTTCGAGTTGACCAACTTGCTTGCTTACTGCTCTAGACTCGAGACTTTGATGATTAGGTGCTCACTTTGGAACTTGCTAGACTTACCACTGATTGACTCACCAAAGGGTGAAGGCGACGACTGACTTTATTATGAGTGAGATGCTCACAGGTGAAAGTGAAATGAAATGGATGCACCATTTTGGATTTTCAGATATTTTGAGGCTATTTTTTGGTATTTTGACATTTTTCAATGTTTTTGGATTTTCAAGATCTACGACAAACAAACTAACCTAAAGACCTATCCTAGGGGTCTGAGGAGCTGATCCGTAGATGAGCCTTGCCTACGTTATACACGCAGAGACCACGCAGTTCGACTAGTAGTAAATTTGACTCGATGAAAAGATAGATGGGCAAATGGATTGCCAATGCGACAAATGCCTAAGGACTGACCTAGGTGTCTTAGGGGATGATCAAAGATCAACCTTGCCTATGTTCAAGCTCAGAGATGACGTAGTTTGACAAGGTGACAAACTGACAAGACTCAATGATGAAATTTTTTGAAGATTTTTTTATATTTGGATGTTTTTTATTTTTTTTTTATTTGGATGTTTTTGAGTTTTTTGATGAATTTGAAGAAGATCACGAGAATATACATGAATCTGATTCGATGCTAATACAGGAACATGCCCCCAGCATGGTGTGATAGACTACTTCGATAAACGCAGGACAAACTAACCTTAGGAATATGCCAAGTAGTACTATGATGGACTATGATATGGACACTAGCTTAGGCTATGGTACGGATGCGAGCAGATGAGTGGAAAGTGAGGGAATGAATGAGTTGTACAGATCCTTGTAGATGGGGAAGGTGCTTTATTTACACTTGGTGCCTGTTTGCCAAGTTTTCACCAACGTACTTGCCCAAAGCGCCACTGAAGTGGTTTTCACCAGAGGATGATTTTTTTCTTTCTTTTTTGTTTTTTGTCACCAAGATGCCTGTTTGCTAGGTTTTCATCAAGGTAACCATTTTTTTAGGACATTTTCTAATTGTTTTTGTATTTTCTAGCTCTATACCTTGCAAGATTTAGGCATAAAACTTTTTGAGATGTGAACTGTTCATGGGCTCTTGCAGGGGCTCACCTGCTAGTGTCAACAACTAATATGCCCCTGATTTGTAGCTTGCAGTGATGATAAAGGGTCCCAACCAGTTGGGCTCAAACTTTCCCTTTGTATCCGAATTTGGCACATTCTTTTGGTTTTCTTTCAGCACGAGGTCACCAACTTGAAAAGTGTGTTGTTTGATCTTCTTGTTGTAGCTCCTTTTTAGGTGATTCTGGTACACTTGTAGATGATTAAGGGCATCCATGCACCTTTCATCTAGTAATTCCAGCTCATTGAGTCTTGTGACCCTATATTCCTCATCTGTTATGAGGTTTTGTAGTATATCCTTAGTGACTGGAGCTCGATCTCAATGGGGAGGATGGCTTCTGAGCCATAGACCAGGGAGAACGGGGTGGTGCCTATTGGCATGCAGATGCTAGTGCGGTAGGCCCATAAGGCAGGATTTAGCTATAGATGCTAGTCATGACCAGAGCCATTGACTATTTTCTTGAGGATTTTCAAAATGGTTTCATTTGTATCTTATGCTTGGCCATTGCCTTGTGGGTAATATGGAGTGAAAAAATGGTGTTGGATTTTGAATTTTTCACACAAATCATGGACATCCTGATTTTTGAAGGGCGCCCCATTATCAGAGATAATGGATTGGGGAACACCATATCGGAAAATGAGGTAATTCAGGATGAACTTGGATATTTGTTTTCCCATGATGTAGGTCATGGGAATTTCTTTGACCCACTTTGTGAAATATTCAGTGGCGGTGATTATGAACTTATGGCCATTGGATGAGGTGGGTGATATTTTACCAATGAGATGGAGCCCCCATTGTGAAAAGGGCCAAGGTGTAACAATGGGATGTAGTTCTTGAGCTGGTGCATGAATAAGGTCTCCATGCTATTGACATTGTAGGCATTTCCTAACAAAGTTGTGTGCCTCTTTTTCCATCATCGGCCAGTAGTACCCTGTTCTCAGCAACTTTTTAGCCAAGGTCATACCACTTGAGTGTGACCTGCATGTGCCATTGTGTACCTCAGTTAGAGCAGTCAAGGTTTCCTCAGGTTTTAAACAATGTAGCAAGGTTCCATCGGTACTCCTACGGAAGAGGGTCTCTCCTAGGATGACGAATCGTGAAGTTCTTTTGATAAAAGTGCGTTTTAGGTTTGGAATGATGTCAGTGGGGAGGATTCCTAACTTTAGGTATGTGTATATATCATGATAACAAAGATCATCGGGACCAACGAGTTCACATGTGTATTTTGACTCTGGTACCTCGAATGTAGGTACGAGAAGCTACTCTACGAGGAATTCATGTTTTGAGACGTTACGAGGGATGTCCAGTAAGGATCCAATTGTCGCCATTGCATCAGCCACTCTATTGTTTGTCCTTGGTATCTGCTCAAAGGTAATGTCGATGAAAGATTCCTTGAGGCTTTCTACAACCTTCTTGTATGGTGTGAGCTTATCATCCTTCATTTCGTATTCACCATTGACTTGGTTGATGATAAGTTGCGAGTCCCCATAGACTTTTAGTGCCATGATTCGCCACTGTGCTGCAATCTTGAGGCCTATGGTCAAAGCCTCGTATTCTGCTATATTGTTAGTACAAGGGAATGCTAGCTTGTATGATCTAGGTATGCAGTCTCCTTGTGGCGTGATGAAGAACACACCAGCTCCTAACCTGTGTTGTGTGTGAGAGCCATGAAAGTATAACTTCTAGTGGTCTACTACACCAAGGTTAAAAAGGGACTCATCTGGGAATTCTGATATGAATGGGTTATCTGTGTAGAGGGGAGCTTCTACCAGCTAATCCGTAATGACTTGTCCTTTTATGGCTTTTCGCTCTACATACTCGATATCATGTTCAGATAATATCATTACCCACTTAGCCATTCTACTTGTAAGCACTACTTTTGACAATAGGTATTTTAGAGGGTCTATTTTGGCAATCAATTTGATTTGGTGCACTAGCATGTAGTGTGTGAATTTTTGAGCCGCAAATACCAGTGCTAGGAAAGATTTTTCTATTGATGTGTAATTGAGCTCATGTCCCACCATTGTTCTACTGATGTAGTAAATAGCCCGCTCGATTCCCTTTTCATCATGTTGGGCTAAAAGGGCCCCCAGGGTGGCTGTTGTTGCTGAGATGTATAGGATTAATGATTTCCCCATAATTGGTGGCATCAACATAGGTGGTGTAAGTAGATATTCTTTTATTTTGCTGAATGCTTGCTCACATTTGTCGTCCCATTTGAAAGCTACTCCCTTGTGAAGTAGGTGTGAATAGGCAATCTGTTTATCTGCCAATTGTGCTATGAATCTCTAGATGGACTGGAGTCTTCCTTGCAATCCTCTTAGTTGTTTTAATGTTCTTGGTCCTTCCATTTCGAGGATTGCTTTTACCTTTGTAGGGTCCACCTCTATTCCTCTCATTGAAACTATGTATCCTAGTAGCTCTCCTGATTGTACCCCAAAGACACACTTCTTCGGGTTGAGTCTACCTTATATTGTTCGAGCCTGTCAAAGATAGCACTCAGAGTTGCTATATGGTCTTGTCTCTTCTTTGATTTAGCTAGTATGTCATCTACATAATCTTTGACTGTTTTATGGATCATGTCATGGAAGATTAATGTCATGGCTCTTTGGTATGTAGCTCCTACATTTTTCAACCCAAATGGCATTACGTTCCAGTAGTAGGTGCCCAAAGGACATGTGAATGTTGTCTTGTGTTGGTCTTCTTTTGCAATCATTATCTGATTGTACCTCGAGAAGCCATCCATTAGGGAGAGCATCTCATGTCCGGCCGTCATATCCACTATCATGTCAATGTTGGGTAGTGGAAAGTCATCCTTGGGACATGCTTTGTTTAGGTCTCTGAAATCAGTGCAGATGCGGATGCCCCCTTTTGGTTTTGAGACTGGTACGATATTTGATACCCATTCTAGATAGTCGATCGGGCGTATGAAGTCAACATCCAGAAGTTTCTGTAGCTCAATCTTTACAAGCAAGGCTATTTGTGGGTGCATCTTCCTTAGCTTTTGTCTGACTGGTTTTGCTTCGGGGTAAACGGCCAAATGATGAACTACTACTTCAGGGTCCAAGCTTGGCATGTCTACATAGGTCCATGCAAAATTCACCTTTCTTTCCTTTAGGAATGCTACCAATAGTTCTTGTTCTTCTTCTAGGAGGGATTCTACATAGAAGGTGATTTGTGGCTCTGTTTTTGTTCCTAAGTTGACCGGGTTGCACTGTTCTGCCAATACTGCTAACTTCTCCTAGTGTAGAGCAGTAGGGGGGAGATTGAATCCTTCATCCTTTGGTGCCTCGGGGAGGTTTTCACCATCGGATGCATCCTTTATTTTTACTATTTTATGGTTAGAGAGTTCCATAGTGTGGTTTTCACTCAACAACTCTGAGCTTATTCTCAATCTTTTTCTTTTGCGACCGAAGGACTCAATCATCTCCCCATAGTATGCTTGTGTGTCTAGTGTGATGTTCAATCCTGCCTTATGATCTCCACATGGGATTGTATCACTTAGTCCCATGAATTCTGAGAGAGCCTCATCATTTTTGAATAAGTCTAGAATTGGCGGTCCCCGTTGGTCGTGATCGATGAGTTGGGGGTACACTAAGTGGATTTGGTGGGTTCGTTGGATTGGCTTAACGGGTGAGGCGCTAATCATCGGTAGGGTGGAATCTTCGAAAAGCCCAGGTAAGCCACCTATGGTGTCATCATCATCACTACTACTATAAACCTCAGTTATGTCAAATGTGAAGTTATCGAGAGGTAGGCCTGTGGACACGGGTAATCTAAGGTTAGTTTCCAAGACCCAAGGAGAGGACCTGATTGCCCTATTAGGAACACTTCTGCCATGCACAGTTGTACTTGGAGGGGTACAACCGAGGCCAAGGTTCTGCATTCTTCTTTCTACAATGATGGGCTCCAACCGTCCATCATTGTTTCTTCCTAGGCTTTCATTCCTATTATAGCCCATGCTGAACATCATTTGTAACCCTCTATTTGTTTCCTCCATGGGTAGGGTGGGAGTGGGTCTTTCATCTTGGTACAGGGTGTTTGTGATGTCCTCCTCATCTACATTCTCTCGACTGAGATCCCCCCAACTATGAAATCCAGAGGGTTCTATTCTAGTGCGGTTAGGTGTTTGAATCAATTGTGGTTGCCCATGTGACCTAGGAGATTGTGGTAACTCTCCTAGAACAAAAGCATTTCTCTTCATTCTATAATCACTGCATCCATTGTCCTGTATCATGTTTTTGATCTCAGATATGTTGGGGATGGCGGGTGTCTCTGTCATAGAAGTGGAGGCGAGATTAGTTGGGTCTATGTATGAAGTGGATGGTCCTTCATCATTCTTAGGTACTTGAGGGATCTTGTAAAACTTGGCTTCCAAGTTTTTGCAATAGGTGAAAGGTTCAGGATCCCCATGTATAGTACCCTCTTCATTTTGATACGAGAACTTAATGCACTGGTGATAGGTTGAGGCCACTACCTTAATTTCGTGTATCTATGGGCATCCCAAGAGGATGTTGTATGGCAAATCAAGGTCAAGAACTTGACAGGTTGTTTCCATGGTTGCTTGCCCTACTAGGATGGGCATCTTGATAGTGCCCTGAGACACTCTTTCCTGGTCATCGTATGCTCTTATCATGATGCTTTTGTTCTTATTGATGGAATCCTCGGTGACTCCCAATTTTTTTGAGTTTTAGGGAACAAATATTAAGACCTACACCACCATCTACCAGGACTCTCTTGACTTTCTTTTTATGGATTAGGACTTGGAGGTGGAGTGTGCAGTTATGACATGGCTACAGGGGGAAATCTTGGTCATAAAATGTGATGAGATTTGGGGTAATGATGTTACCCACGATAGCCTGAAATTGCTTTGTGTCGAGGGTGGCAGCAATGGTAGACACAGTTAATGCTTCATCCAAGATCTGTCTATGGGTGGTGGAGATTTTTAGTAAGTCCATGATGGAAATTTGCGCGGGTGTTCTTTTCAGTTGGTCAATTACATTGTAATCATAGGGGACAGCCTTTGTGTTGGTAACGGGGGTCTTAGCAGGTGCCCCAACAATGGTAACCTTTCCACCTCATGTGGTGACTCTACAGTCATTGTTGGCTCCCTTGATATTAATGACAGTAACCATCTTGTCGACACATCCGACTATCTCCTCGTATACTAGATTAGCACTAGCATACTTTTGTTTACCCTTGTTATTCCCTTAGTTATTTCCCTGATTATGATTTGGCATCGGATTCATGTAGATTTTCAAGTCTTGGTTTTCGGTCGGCTGCTCGATGTTGATGACCTTATCCTCGATGAGGTCTTGGATGATATTCTTGAGTCTCATGCAATTGGCGGTGGTGTGTCCTTTGACTTTGTGAAAGTCACACATGAGATTCTCATTGTACCATAGTGGTTTGGTCATGGGCTCCATGTATTGTTTGGAGTTAGAGATCTTGATTAGGTTCTCTTTGACCAATTTCTTCATGATAGACTCAATCGATTCACCAAGGGCTGTGAACTTCCTCTTGGGGGGAAACTTATTATGGGGAGGTGGTCCTCCTTGATTACCCACACTGTTGACTTGGCTAGTGGAAGGTGGTTGTGCCACTACCACATTAGTCTACACATTCTTGTGATTATGATTTTGCGGTTGATGATGGTTTTGGGTATTTTGCTTAGGAGCACTGATGACTACCTTAGCATCGACCACGCCGTCATTCATGATATTTTTGTTCCTCGACCATGTTCGAGGTTTATCATTGTAGTTGTTAGATGGGTGGTTATCCTGTGGTGGATTGCATGTTGGTGCGCCTTCTTGTTCCATAAGGGCTCTTTTAATGTTGAGCGCCTTTGGAATTAGTTGGTCATATGATGTGATGCACTGCATTTTCAAGTAGAACGCCAAGTTTTTATCAAGGTTGGCTATGATGGTGCAGACTTGTTGTTCTTCTGGCATAGTCCACTTGCTCTAATTGGCCTTGGATCACCATCTTTGCAAGAAGTATGTGAATAACTCTCCTTTCTCTTGTTTCAGTGTAGATAGTTGTTCTAAAATGACATCCGCAGCCATATTAAAAGCGCAATTTTTAAGGAAAGCCTCCACTATTTCCTTGAATGTTTTAATGCCCGTGGGTAGGTGAGAAAACCATTCCATAGCTAGACCAGTCAGGCTTCAGGGGAAGAGACGCGTTAGATACATGTCATCATATTTGACTTCCATGCAGTGCACCTGAAATTCCCTGACATGGTTTTTAGGGTTGCCCGTTCCATTGTATTTATCAAATTTGGGGATCTCAAATCCCTTTGGGAATGGTACCATGGTGAGACTTCTATCGAATGGATAAGGGCACAAGTTGCCTAGTGTTCTTGTGGTTTTTCCTGCTTGCAAGTCCAACACCTACTGCGAGAGTAGTTTGATTTGTGTTGCGATGTATTTGCTTGGATCGGGGGGTGGGATGAATGAGTTATAAGGTGTTTGGGGAGTGCACATGGTGGGAGGAGTACTGGTGGGAATTTGCTGCAAGCTAGGCTATGCATTTAAGGCTTGTTGGTAAGCTTGCATTTGTGCCAACAATGCCTATTGTTGATCTTGTTGTTGTTGTTCCAATAGCGCTTGTTGTTGGTCCATCTGTTATTGTTCCCATGAAGCTTGTTGTTGGTCAAGTTGTTGTTGATCTAGTAACGCTTTTTGTTGGTCTAGCTGTTGTTGCGCCAACAATGCTTGTTGTTGGTCGAGCTGCTGTTGTGCCAATAGAGCTTGTTGTTTGGCTTGGTGCTGTGCCTAAAAGTCTTGAAGGGCTTGTTGGTAGGCTTGCAGGTGGATTGCTTGCAATTGCGCTTGGTATTGAGCTTGTGCTTGTTGTTGGGCTTGAGCTTGAGCTTGGACTTGGGCTTACACCTGGGCTTGGGCTTGAGCTTGGGCTTGCTGCTTTTGCTGTAGTACTCTTTGTTGGTTTGCCTTTTGGAAGGTTTTGATTAGAGTGGTGAATTAATTTGTTGTGTTGGCTTTTGGTGGGATTGGTGGTGGAACAGGAATTATGCCAATTCTCTTGGCGGGTGGAGGAATTGTGGTGGCGATTGTGATTTGGGTTGTCGGGGGGGTGTTTGAGATGATTGGTCCTTGAGGAGGCATGCTTTGGGAGACTTGAGGACCAATAGATGCATTAACCATGGTGACAGGAATAGTTGCAATTTGTTGTGAGGATATGGGAAAAAGAAGCGGGTTCAAAGTGGTGGTTGGATTACTTGGATTAGCAAAAATTTCAATGGGAAAAGGTGGAAGACCTATTCCAAGAGGTGATGCAAATGCGAACGGAAACGGGGGAAGGGATGATGCACCTATTTGGAAAGAGAAAGGATTGATAGCTTCCGTCATTCCAAGCAAGCCAACTTCCACATGCGGTGGGGCAGTTGGTATATTCGATTGATAGGTTGGTGTGGAGTGAAATGAGGATGAACTAGTGGGGTTATGAAATGTGAGCGGGACGTATGGGTGAGATGGGTTTTCCGAAATAGATGTAGCCAGTGTGGGGGTGATGATTTCTTCTTTATTAGCCACAAGGTGGTGTTTTTACAATTCTTGGAACATGGCACTCCCCTTGTTCACATTTGGGGAGGTTGGTGTGATGACTGATGTGGTGCAAGGTACTTCTTGATTGATGTTGGACAATGGGGATGCATCTGTACTAGTGCTTGTGTTAAGGTCGGGAGGGGGCATGACCCCTCCTCTTGCTATCATATTTAGGTATTTGAACATAGCACTAATGATTTTGTGGTTCTCTAGATTTTGAACCATTTCCATGATTTCATTTAGTGTCATCCCCATGTCTTCATTTGTGTTGTCCTCTTGATGACTCTCCTCTTGAGGATTTTGTGATGATAAGGGAGAGTTGCTTGGGGGATTGCTTGATTCTGCTAGGTTCACCTCAGTGTTTAGATGACTCATGTCCATAGAAGCTGATATTTCTCTGATATTCTCCATGTCCTTCTTGTATTGAGATCTTGTTTGGACCATAAAAAATAGGGATTTGTTCAATCCTAATCCTTTAGGTCCAAAAAGAGAAGAACTAGGGAAGCTAAAAGATCAAAGATGGTGATAATGGTGATGGGTTAAATGGATGGGATGAGTGAGTGAAACCTTTTTGAAATTTTTTTTGAAGGTATGTGCTAAACTTGTAAGGGCTTTTGATTTGATTGATTGTGATAATTTGACTAGATGCGTTAAGTCAAACAAAATTGTTTGGGAAGTTGTTTTCCATAGGAAGTTGTGTTATCCTAAGGTAACTTGCACAAAAGGATGAATTGACAAAGTGTGTTATGTCAATGTTTTGGAGAACTAATAGACTTTAAGAATTTTTGTTATCTCAAAGAAAAAAATTTCAATGATTTGAGACTAAGTTGGCTAAGTGTGTTAAGCCAAGGTATGATGATGTTGATCTAGCCCTCTAAGTTTAGCGTGATGATTGATTCTAGAGTTCTCAAAAAAGGTTTGATGATGAAATGAGATTTGGTTGATGGAGGAATGGATGAGAATGACAACTTTGATCTTGAACCTTAACCTAGATGTGACTCTCTCTACAAAACCTCGGTATTGAAGAACATGCTAGACTTCCTATGGGAGAAATGCAAACCTTTGAAAAAGTTCAGGATTTTGTTGACAATAAAATGCATACAATACGAGATTGTTCTTTGAGGCCTTTTTGTAGAAATTTTATACAAGTCTCTCCCTTACTTCAAGGAGCATCTCAAGGCATTGCTCACAGATTTTTAGACTCGCTTTCTTGAACTTTGGCTTTGGGATCTTAATCTTGTGGGAAATCATTGGAAACAACACATGTGAAATTCAATTTGTCTCTTTATCTTGGTTAAATGAGGCTCTTTTTATCCAAGACACTTGCTTGCTTAGGTTTTCAAACTGTATGTCTAGTGTCCCATTCTCTTTCTCATCCCACAAGGTCCTTTGTGTGGAAATCGAGGAAAAAAAGGGCAAAAGTTCCCTATGTTTATCCTTATTGGAAACAAATGATGGTAGAAATTGTACACTTAGAAACCTCCAGGAATGTGATTACTAGGGAAAGCAAGAGTGGGCAAGTTCGTCAATAGGTATTTGTTTCCCACAAGGTGTTTGAAATTTCAAGGTTTTTGTGTACATTTGTTTTTCAAATGTTTTCAAGATCAAGCAATGTGTTCTTTCCAAGCACTTTCACACTCCTAGGTTGATGAGACAATACCTTGTTGGGTTCCCACTTGGATAAATCTAGCTACGCATATCTTGTGTGAATGGCTAAATGCTTGACCAGACTAGCTCCCCTCCACGACACTCACTTATTCAAGTCAGCCAAGCATTAGTACCCATGAATCTCCCATGGCATACTTTCCATTTCCACAACAAGACTGCATGTTACGTGGGATGGCTTCAAAGGACATGACCTTTTGCACCAACAAGATAGACAAGGTTTTGGCCTTTTTCTAAACAAGGGGTTCTAATTCGGGCATTTCGTTCGTGGGGGATTATCCAACATCGGCAAAAGTCCATTGCTCTCCATCTCATCAGAATAATCCTCGTGATATTGGCCTTTGTTCCAATATCAACACCTATATCCTGGGTGGAAGTCGCTTGGCTTTGGCCTGTTCCCGGCTGGGTCATTCCTTTGGGTGATTATTTTTCCCACAAGGTAGGCCCTCTAAGTTAACAAAAGCAAGCTAACATATCTCGTCATTCACACAACCCTTGTTGAAAATCAAAGGGGAGAACCTCTGCAATATATAGTGCTCACACTCGCATGTTTTGTTCAATTTTAAGTGCCCAAATCAAATGTGGAGGCAATCTTTTCGACAAGTTAATATCACTAAAATGCTTTTGATTCTCAAGATCACTATAAAGCGCGAGAGAAGCGCATACGCATTTTAATGATATTAATTTATTTAAAATTTTACAAAACATAAAAGACACATGTTCAATTTTAACCTTCAAAGCAATGATGAGTTCATTTTAGAAGCACCAAGATTAAATGTGAAGTTTTCCTTGTTCAATTTTAAGTCCATATTGAAATCTAGTATATTTCTAAGGTTCAATTTTAACCAAAAGATGAAGTCAAAATGGTTAATTTTAAGCCCCAAAAATAGATGTAGGATGTCCTAAAACTAAAATAAAGATCTAGCTCAACAAGTATTAAAAAATGCTTCTATTATTTTTTGCGATCTTGTTTTGTCTTGGCTTGACTCCAATGTTCAACCTTCAAGAGAAAATATAAAGTTACTAAAAATATTTCATAAAAATATCTCATGTATTAATGCCCTAATCATAAGAAATTACCATTTTAAAAAAAAACTTAACCCCCTTATAACACAAAAAATTTCCTTCCTGACTATTTATTTTCCAAATTAAATCCTCTATTGTTGTTTTACCATAGGCTGCGGTATCACGGTTGGCAGCTTAAAGGCAGTTTGGCGGCAGGCTTTACCACATTATCGCAGATAGTCGGGTGGACAACCATGGTAACACGGTGGTGGGTAATGGTTACCGCACAACCATTGGCGGTTAAGCGGCAGACTGCGGGGATGCAGTGATGGTTGAGGACAGACGGTGAGGCGGTTATTGTGCTAACGCGGGTAAGGGAGGGGTAACCGGCAGTGATGAGGTGCGGCCAAGTGACAGATAGAGTCACAATTAGCAAGTTTACCATGGTACCGTGGAGGATCAAATGGTAGATAATGGGATGGCGGTGACAGTTAGATAGATAGACAACTCACAGCTAATCACACCACGGCGGTCAAGGAAAAACTATCTGACGGTAACGCAGTGAGCACCGCTCTACCGCGAATAGAAGGGATGAGGTGGCAGTAATGTGGTTAACACCTCTCTACTGCGGATGGATATAGACGAGGTGGTGGCTAAGCGGTGAGTGGCTCGCAAGATAGCGAGTGGAAATCATGATACCGTGGGTGACCAGAGCGGGTGGTGCGGTAACAAGGTAAGGAGTGGTGGAGGAAACCATGAGGCATCGGTGAGAATTACCGCACAACCGCAGGAGGCCCCATCACAGACTGCGGTAGCACGGTGGGAAGAGGTGAACAGTAAATGGATACTTCACCACATAACCGTGAGAGGTTGATGTGGTGGCACGGTAAAGCGGTGGATGGAGGACGACAACAACAAAAAGGAAAAGATGTCTGCATAGGGGCGTGGTAGAGAGTTGAGGCGATTGTGCGAGAGAACCATGAGGAGAAAGGAAAGCACAGGGAGGAGGAAAATTCACAGCAAAGAGCTCATTTGATTTATGATTTGATTACTTGAGATTAATTTCTTTCAATGTACACAAACAGTAAGCATTTGTTAAGGAGCAAATCAAGACTCGTATTCTGTAAAGGAAAATTTAACCATAAATAACAGCAAGCACTATTGTTAAAAGAACAATTTACACTTCTATGCCAACATATTTTCCTGCAACAAGATACAAGTGAGATTGTAAAAATGAAATCAGAAATAAAAGCCCTCCTTCTAGCGTCAGAATGTGGATGCTAAAAATCTGCAAACGAAAATCGTCTCAAACAATTTCATGTTGTTAGCAAGAAAGTTAGTTTAAAACAACAAATTTAACATCCCTATGAGATACTTAATCATGTCTAAATATGCAACTAATGAGCATAAAAACAGGTTAAACAGAAGCATATAAAAGCATGATTAAACCTTCATCCCATAGTGGATTGGTGCCACCATTGTTGTGTAGTAAGCAACCCTTTCCCAATCCTTGAACAAGCTAAATGATAGTATGAGTAAGATTAATTCTCCAATGAAGAGAATAACCTTGCATGAAGATGTGGAATGTTGAGATGAATTTGAATATATTGAGTATACTTAAAACTATTTGTGGATAAAATGAAGTATAGCATACTTGCTTGAATTGTGGATGAATGAATTTTGAGTATAATAAGTTTACTCAAAATTATGGATGGATAATGAGGAGAGAAGCCTCCAATTTATATATTTTCAAACTGGAAAAGAGAGTAAAATAGAGCAATGTGGGATCATTCAACATCCAATGGCCAAGTGCCACTTGTCAAGATGTGAATGGCTAAAGGTTGTGCACATTTTGGTCAAAGTGCCAATAAATGCAATTAGGTGGCATTTTAAATTTGAGAAATGACATGTGAGAGGGAAAAATGAATGAAATAAATGTCACTTGGCTCAATGCACAAGGACATGTAAGAGGAATAACTGCCTTGTTGGAAGGACCAAGTCCACTTGACCTTTTTGAATTCAAATTGAGGGAATATTCTTTTTTGATGCTTTGTGAGGGAAAATAGAAGAATTAATAAATCAAAGTAATTGATTTATTGTGCAAGTTGCATTCTCTAGAGAATTTTAGTGATAGGGATTAACTTAATCAAGGATTTGATTAATTTAATGAGGAATTAGGAGATGTAACAATTTAGACTTAAATTTATGAATTGATTTAAATCAAATTGAGAGGAAATGATTTAATTAAATAAATGATTTGATTTATTTAATAAAGAAGGAATGTGTTAGATTAAATCAAATAAGGTTTAATTTATTTAATTTAATGAGGAGACTTTAGAGATTTTAATCAAATAAAATGATTTATTTAATTAAACAACAATGTGAGGTTAATTAAATTAAATTGATTAATTTAATCAAATGAGGTGATAGACTTAATTAGATAAATGATGATTCATTAGATTAAGGGATAGAATTATGATGAAATGTTGAGGATTTGATCTGAGAGGAAACATTGTCAGTAATCGGGATTAGGTGTGCCAAAACGAACTTGTACATTTTCCATGTCTACAAAAGGTCGTATCTTTCTGCAATACATGATCAATACCCCAAGTTTAAAGAGGGAGATCAATGGTAATGTTTTAAATTATCATTGAAGACTGGATCATGGTTGTTCATCCCAAATTTGATGGTTTGTATTCAAATGTAGATGACTAGTTTTTTGAATTTGCATGGGTAAAGGCCAAAAGTAATGGTGCAATTGCAACAAGATACCAGGATCGATCAAGGATGACATATCAAATTTTTTCTTCTCCCAAGTAGAATTTATTGTTGAACGATGCCATTGATGTCTTGATGTGTTGTAGAGGAAAAATTTGATGTTAGGGTATGTTCTTCCCAGCTGAGATCACGGATTTATCGAGATTTCCATGCCTACATTCATGAACAACTCTACTAGAGTGTGCTTGAGGTGTCAAACACATTCATGGGTAGTTGTTTCTCCTTTCTTGGGAAAATTTTGAACATTTGTAACCTTATCAAGTTCCTTCTCTATAACCCTAGTTAGGGTTAGGGTTGAGATTTTTAATTCAAATATGAGTTATGCCTACACTATAAACCAAAATTTTGTACATTTTGTTTAGGTTCCATTCCCTAAGAATTTGGCAAGTCTTTGTCTTAGTTTGTATAGTGTTTATATTTTCTTACACTTAGAATAGAAGCATTGTAATCTTATTATCTATAATAACAATAGATTACTTGAATGTTCATTTCATTTAATACCTAATTTTTGCATTAGTTATATCATTGTGTCCACTTTTGTACTCACTATATTTGAATCAATATAATTAGAATTGTCTTTGGTTCTCAATTAAATTTTCTAATATTGAATGTATGATTTTTTAGTTTCTATTCAAGAAGCAGTGTAATTTATTTCAACTCATATTTTAAGGTAGTGATGATGCAATAAGGATTTCAAAGAAGTTTGATAGAAATGTTTTTTTTTTGGTTTCTTGTTGAAAGGCAGTAATTTTATTAGAAGCCAAGGTGGGTCTATTATAGGAGTGTTACTTCATTTATAGACTCCATGTGGATAAGGCACTAGTCAGTCTATGCTCATAAGCCTAAGTCTAAGGTGGATCCAATTCCAAAATCAAAACCAAAATCCTTTTAATTTCATGTATTTTATTTTATGTTTATTTCCATACTACCCAAAGTTATTGAAGATATAAAAGGTTGTGTAGATGATTTAGCCCATCAAAGGCCTTCGACCATTGTAGTATGATGATCTTCTTTAAACTATAGGGATACCCGAATTGGTCTTGTAGAGCCTAAAAAACAAAGGAGAAGTTTTCCAATCTGATCTCCTATTCAGTGGCCACTGACTTGGTGTCTCTAAGTATAAGGAGTATCTACCCTTTATGATATGTTAGACCATCAGCTAGAAACCCCAACATATTGGTAACTCTGATGGGGAAGAATTTGAGAAATCTGGTAAAAGACCATCTTGCCTTAAAAAGAGTCATTGAAATATGTTATAAGATCCAAGAAGTTATCAATTTTGGAGCCTTCCATCAAAGTGCATTAAAAGAAATAAATATTGTTCCCATTAAGTTGGGTGGCTACTTTACACTCTGAAGACTAGTTGAAAAGGAAGAATTTGTAATCATGCATGGTAGAAGATCAATCCATAATGCTGACCCTTCAAGAATAACAAAGGGAGGAGACATAAGAGGTTAAACATCTTGGAGAGGCAAGAATAAAAAGAAGAAGAAAAAGGATCCAAGTAAGTCTGATCCTACTCTTGATAAAAATTCTATTTATATTTTGCATAGTGAAGATAGTTCTAATTTCTCTCAAGAAAGATATGCATTGTTAAATGAGGAGGAAGGATTGCCTACTCTATTGATAAGACCTACAAACTCTTAGAGAAGATAAATACAAAGAAGGAATATAGATCAGAGTAGGGTTGACCCTTCTCAAAAAAAATTAGATCAAAATCCACCCCTTGGAAATTTTGTGATGCAACAATTATATGGTGAGACTGCTGCTTCAAAAGGCCATACCTTTTCTTTTAAAAACCTAGTTAATCCCCATAATATTACTAGTAGGCCTTCCAAGGTCCCTACTCAAGCCCCTAATCAAAATGATATAGTCCAAACTAAGGAAGAAATCCTAAATGAAACTTAGGATTTTCTATTTGAGATGGATAGGTTGAAACAAGAAAAGGTTGGAGAAGAAATGATAAAGAAAAGAGATGAGATGAGGAAAGAACTTGATGATTTGAGAGCTACAAAAAATGTCTCTCGCACTTCTATACCTACATCTCAAACTTAGTCCATAATTATTTGTCAAATAAGTATGCCTCTAATAATTTCCCATGTGAGAACATGGAATACTCCTTCACCAAATTTTTCTGCTCAAAATGTGACTAGTGTAGCCCATGTGAAGTTTTTCATCTGGAGGTGCAAGCCTCTCTAATTCACAAAGTAATTTGGGAATGAGTTATATGCCTATGGGTTATAATGTTTAAGTCAGCCCTCAGATAAAATCCACAGAAGGTCAATTCTTTTATAAATCTACAAGTGTGAGAGGTGTGTTTCAACAACCATTTGCGGGATAGTTTTAGATTGGTCCTCAGTTGTAGGGTGGTGTTCCAACTTATGTGCACATTCCCATGTCACAACCATACATACAAAAAATTATTCCTCAAAACAAAGGAGGTTGTTAGAACCTTGGAGGAGGAAATGTTCCTAGAAGAAGACCTTTGTAGATGGATACATATAGACAACTTGATTTTGGAGGAATCCCTAGATTCCCAAATCAAGTTCCCAATGAAGTTAGGCAATGCCTTTCTAAGTTCTCTGGAAGTAATATCACGACAGGTGAAGAACACTTGGGTATTTTTATGAACTTGTTAGGTGATTTTGAACTGGATCATGAAGATGTGATTATGAACCTATTCATGTAGTCCTTAACTATTGATGCGAGATATTAGTATAGAAGTCTCCTAGAGGCTAGTGTTTGGTCTTGGGAGGAATTCATAAGGGGTTTTAGAGAGCAGTATGGTGACAAAATAGACCCAAGATTCATGTTGAATGAATTCAACACCGTTACTAAGGCTCAAGATAAGATGGTGTTAGAATTTAACATCAGGTTTGAAAAGGATATGTCTAGCCTCCTAGCCCATTTAAGGTTGAACGATAATGTTTGTTTGGTTATGTATCTTAATGCATTCGATTCTAAGATGGGTTACCATCTTAGAGATAAGAATCCTTAGACCTTGAGAGATGCATATAAGGTTGCAATTAATATTGAAAGTAACAGAAAATATTCAAGTAAGATAGGAAGGAGGGAAGATGTGAAGCTCCTAAAAAATCCAAAGGGTCATCATAATGAAAAGGCTGATGCACAAAAAGAAAAGCTAGATAACATGATGAATACCATAGATAATTTGAGATACAAGGTAACAATAAATGATAAAGGTTTATCTCATAATAAACCAAAATATCAAGGACATGAAAGAAGGCCTAAGCTCTAAGATTAGTTGTATAACACAAATTGTCACAATGGTAGGCCTATCCAAAACAATCAGAGAAATATGTAGAACAAAGAGACTCTTGATCCTTTGAAAATAAATAGTGCAAGCTTTGTGGATGATTCTCCTTGGTGTGACCCTCATCAATTGCAACACTCTTCTTTGTAGTGTAGGGTTGCTCAGTCCTTGGAGGATAACCATGAATCATATGACGATTTTGATGACTCACATAGAGAGGATCAAGATGTAAACATGTTGTTCAAAATGAGATTAGATGTTGATGAATACTCTTTAGGGGAGGAATGTTTGGAAGGTGGTGTACAAAATAAAAGACAAGAGATTCATGCTTATCATCAAGTTTTGTCTGATAATGAGAATGATAACATTGCCAGGGTAAATAGATTAGAGGCAAAAGAGGATGTAAGGATAGGAAGGCCTTCAGAGGAAGAGATTAAAAGATTAATTGATGTTATTGCTGTAAAATATATAAGTTCTTATAATTTAAGAAACAAGATAGTCAAAAAAGACTGGGGTAACCTTGGTAGGCTAAAGATAAATTTCAAAAGGAAAAAGGTGATCAAGGGAACTATTGTTGTTAAGAAAAATAAATCTAAATTCAAGCAAACAAAAGAGAAAGAACATAATTTTTCAAGTTTTGATGTCCCAAAATATAATGCAGTGGATATGAATCAAATCTTTTCACAAATCAAAGTGATAGTTCCTTTTTTAGAAATTTTGAGAATAAAAGAGCATAAAGAAAAGGCATTGGCCCTTATTGTTGGTACATCTGGTATTAGTAATAAGGAGGAGATGAGTGTCCCTAATGAGAAAGAAAAGGGAGGGGTGAAATATGTTGACCCTAAAAGAATCCACATTGAGTTTCCTAAAGTGTTTTTAGGTGCCACTTTAACTACTTGCCCTACTCTGGTAGACCCATTTTATGTAACATTGCAAGTAAATGATAAGTTAATTAGAAATTGCATGATAGATTCTGGTGCCTCTACCAATATCATGCCTTTAACAATCATGAAGGATCTTGGGTTGTAGGCAAGTCACATATATGGAAAAAAAAATTCCATGAATTCAAGGGAGGTCCCTATTGTTGGAGTTGTAAATGAGGTTCATTTCAAGTTGGTTGCTTTCTCTGAGAAGAATTATTGTATGAGTGTAACTTTAACTGATATTCCAACTCAATATGGAATGCTCAGTCAAGGGGGTGGGAAACGGTCATTGGGGAAAGCATGAAGTTGGTTCTTTCCTATGCTACCATACCTACGAATGGTAGAGATGTTATGTTGGTCAGAGAGAAGAGGGCTCAACATACAATTGAATATGTTTATCCACATGAGGATGTGCATTTTGTTGACATAGATATGGACAAATTTAAAGTTGTAGAAATAGAACCAATGAAAGTAAAGGATGCACAAATAATTTAAGAGATAAATAAAGAGGCTCAAGAAGATGGCCTATGGGTTATGAATTTTGATGGAGCCTACTCAAAAGAAGGGTATGGAGTAGGGATGATTCTTAGGTCACTAGGGGGTAAGTCTTATAGATACTCATTCTCACTAAAATTTCTATGTACAAATAATGTTGTTGAGTATGACACTTTACTCCTAGGACTTAAAGTTGTTGTCAAGCATGGAATTAAGATGCTCATTGTCTTAGGTGATTCTAAATTAGTTGTTTCCCAAATAAGAACAAATTTTTATTCTAAGAATAAGAGGTTAAAGAAATATGTAAATGTTGTTTGGGATTACATTGAAATGTTTGATGTATTTTCCATTGAATGGGTAGAGAGGTAAAAAAATGTCATGAAAGATTTCCTTGCCAATATTGCTTTGAAACTACATGATATCTCCTATTCTAGTATATCAAAGGTTGAAATTCAAGTAAGAACTTCTATCCCAAATAACATTTAGAACTGAAAAATATTCAATGATGATGGGGAATTTCTAAAGTTCTTGCATTGTGTGGATGAATATCACAACCAAGAAATTGATTTCTACAATTTTGTGGAGAAATTAGAAGGAAAAGGATACCATTTTTCATAAATGAGGTTATTCATCTTAGAACCGATAAAATCCCAAAAATATTGGTAGCCCTAGAAAGAGTTTTTTGAAAACTCTAATAAGTGAAATATGAGGTGTAATTCTACACATGAGAAAGACTTAGAGGAAATCAATTTGAGGACAGAAAATGCACCCAAGAAAGTTTGCATTGGTAAGAAGCTCAACCCAAAAGTTAGAGCTATGTTTATTTCTTTGCTAAGAAAATATAAACACATGTTTGCATGGTCATATGATTACCTAAAAGCTTATAGAGAAGAATTGTTCCAACAAGAAATTCCTTTGAATATGGATGCAAAACCTTTTAGGTAGAAGAAAAGGCCAATAAACCATGCATTAGGACACAAGATTTAGTAGGAACTCGTGAAGCTCAAAGTCTGTGGAATCATAAAGCCTGTTAGACATTCCACTTGGGTATCAAATTTGGTACTAGTGAGGAAAGAGAATGGAGATATCGAATTATGTGCTTACTCCAGAAATTTGAATATATCTTCATTGAAGGATAGTTACCCAATTCCTAACATGGAGGCAATGTTGTACAAGTTTACTGGTTGTGAGATTTTATCCATGATGGATGGGCTTTCTAGCTACAATCAAGTAAAGGTAAAAGAATCTGAGCACTATAAGACTTCTTTTACTACACCTTAGGGAACGTACATCTATGTCAAAATGCCTTTTGGCCTAACTATTGCTGGAGCTACATTTCAAAGAGCTATGGATGTTGATTTTTAAAACTCCATAGATGCTTTTATGGCTATATATCAGGATGATCTCATAGTGTATTCTAAGAAGGAAGAGGAGCATTACATGCACCTAGAAAAAATATTCATGAGAGCTTTGAAATATGGTATTTCACTAAACCCTAAGAAATGTAGATTTGGGGTTACATAGGTAAAGTTGCTAGGGTACATAGTTTCAAAGGATGGGATAAGAATTGATCTAGAGATATTTGTAGCAATTGATAGAATCCCAATCCCTAAGTCAGTAAAAGGGATCCAATTATTCTTCATCCAAGTTAATTTTGTCAAAATATTTGTTACAAATTTTGTTGAGACTACAAGATCCATTTATAAAATGTTGAGAAAGAAGGAAATAGTTACATGGGTTGATAAGCCTATTAAAGCATTCAATGAAATTAAGAAGGCTATCAAAGAGGAACCAGTTCTCAAGTCACCTGATTTCACTAAGTCATTTCATTTGTTTTCTTTTTTGTCATTCCATATTATTATTGTTGTCCTATTACAAAAAAATGATGAAGGTTATGAACAACCTATTTATTTCTTTAGCAAGTCACTTGAGGCAACACAACTGAAGTATGATATCATGGAAAAGTATGCCTATTCTTTGGTGAAGGATGTGAAGAATTTTAAAACTTGTTTGGTAGGTGCTAAGATAGTGGCTTATGTACCCAGTGTTGCAATCAAAGATATATTCACTCAAGAAGAAGTCATAGGAAGAAAGTGTATATGGATCAACAAAATTCAAGAGTTCAATATTGATATTCAAATCACTACACTTGTTAGAGGATAAGGTTTAGCCAAATTGATGGTTGAATCAAAACTAGAAGTCAATTAGATAAATCAATGAAAATGAAAATGATCACAAAAAGGAATGAATTGTTCAGGAATGCACTTGGTATAAAGATATTCTACATTATCTAATATATATGTATTTCCCTAATAATATAATTGATAATCATAAGAATAAATTGAAGTTAAAATCAATCAAGTATGTTATGATTGAGAGTTACTTATATTGGAGAGATAGCATTGGTGTGATTTTGAGATGTGTGGATGAGGAAAAGACAGTGTTGATTTTAAAAGAAATGCATGGTGGAGTTTGTGGAGGCCATTACACAACCAAGACAATAGCCCATAAGATCCCAAGATCTAGATATTGGTGGGCTTCTCTCTTTTCTAGCATACATAAAATGGTGAGGAAGTGTGATGCTTGCCAAAGGTTTTTTAGTAAGTTAAAAAAAATTGGTGCTTTGCCCCTTAGAAAACAAAATGTTGAGGCTCCTTTTCAAAAGTGGGGCATAGATTTTATTGGTGAGTTTAATGAGAAATGTAGTGATGGTCACAATTGGATGATTTTTTCCATAGACTACTTCACCAAGTGGGTGGAGGAAATTCCTACGAGGAGGGAAACTAGTAAGATTGTCATTAATTTCATTATGGATAATATACTGATCAGATTTGGTACTCCTGCAAATTTAATCATGGAAAATGCTATGTGTTTTAGATTTGAATAATTCACCGATTTTTGTAGTAGTAATGGAATTGCCATGTCATATTCTTCCCCTTATCACCCACAAGGAAATGGATAAGTTGAGTCCAAAAATAAAAGTCTCATGAAGATTATGAAGAGAGTCATGGAGAAAAAAAAAAGGTCTAGGATTCAAAATTGAGATTAGCTCTATTGGCTAATAGAACTACCATAAAGAAGGCCACAAAGAAGTCTCCTTATGAACTTGTGTATGGACTAGATGCAAGAATACCAGTGAAAAAATTATTTCCAGTCTATAAGTTCATTCAAAAATATGGAGAAGATATTGATGATAGTATGAATAGCATAATTAATCAATTAATTGAATTGGATGAATCAAGAAGAGAAACATAGGAGATAAATTTGAAGAAGTAGATGTAGGTTAAATATCTTTTTGACAAGAAAGATACTGAGAGGAAGTTTTCTACAAGGGATTTTGTTTTAATATGGAATACAAGGAATCAAGATAAGGGCATACATGGTAAGTTTGAGGCCCTTTAGATTGGCCCTTATGTTATTTGGGGTAATCATGGTGAAAATTCCTATTTTTTGCAAAATATGAATGGTAAAATGTTGGAATTTCCAATGCATGGACAATTCCTAAAACTCTACTTTTCGTAAGTAAGACATATCCGTGCACATTGTACTATAGTTTCCTATTTTGGTCACTATTGTTTTTGGTTTTTTGGGTGGTCTACTCCTCCAAAGATATGAATTCTTGCTCTGTTCCTCTTGAACAAATGTCACCAACTGGAGCCACTAGTGGAACCTACAAAATCCATGGCCATTTTGTCAAAATTTTGAGTCTCCTGAGTGCTAGGGTTTGTTTATCATGCATTAGGGGTTCTATCTAATGGCTTAAAACCCCTCAAGCCTTGACTGTCTACATAAACTCTCTTTACACCCTAGTATTGTTTTATTTTGTCATTGACCTCTTGTGCCTAGTTAACCTTGAGCCCTTTAAGTTATAACCTTATGTCATAGTTCATCATTTTCCTAGTCGCAACCCCTCTTACATATTTAATATTTTCCTATGTCATAGGATGAAATGTTTTGTCCCCTAAGTCTTATGTCCTAGGCAATGACCACCTCTTATGAACAACATTTATGCCATTTTCTAATTTCCTACCACTTAAGTGCTTGCATCATGCATTGCTAATGTCTTCTCACCCATTGGTTTCACTTCCACGATGCATGATGAGTCCCTTTTCTATTTATCACTCAACATTGAAGTCTTTTCAACTATCATATCCATTTCCACAATTCACAATGGCTTGTTAAAACCCTTTGTATCATTGAAACAGTGTGCATCATTGATATTGTTTTGTCCACCTAGTTCCTTTCCATGATACGTGATGGATGAATAAGATCAAATGAAAAGTATCCGATGGTTGAGATTATATCGCACCCTTGCTTCACATCATTGTTGTGAAGCAAGCTGATGGATTTGTTTTCGTGATATGTGATGGGGTGGTGCATATTTGAGTTTGATGATCCAATGGATATTGTTGATGCTTAGTGCATCACAATTGTTCTTCACATATGGTCCTATCTTTCCACGATACATGATCAACAACCCATGTTTAAAGAGGGAGATCGATGGTAATGTTTTAAATTTTGATTGAAGACCTGATCATGGTCGTTCATCCCAAATTTTATGACCTATATTCAAATTTAAACGACTAGTTGTTTGAATCTTTGGGGGTAAAGGCTGGAAGTAATGGTGTAATTGCAACCAACTACGAGGATCAATCTAGAAAAATGATAGATCAGTTTTTTTCTTCTCCTAAGTATAATTTATTATTGAATGATGTCATTGATGTCCTAATGTTTTGTAAAGGATAAAATTGATGTCAAGGTATGTTCTTCTTCATTGAGATCATAGATTTCTCAGGAGTGTCATGTGTACATTCATGAACAACTCTATTGGAGTGTGCTCAAGGTGTCAGAAGAATTCATGGTCATTTGTTGCTCCATTCTTAGGAAAATTTTGAAATTTTATAACCTGATCGAGTTCCTTCTCTATAACCCTAGTTAGGGCTAGTGTTGAGATTTCAAATTCAAATATGAGTTATGTCTGCACTATAAAGGAAAATTTTGTACATTTTTTTGTGTTCCATTCCTTGAGAATTTTGTAAGTCTTTTTCTTAGTCTGCATAGTGTTTCTCTTTTCTAACACTTAGAATATAAGTGTTGTAATATTGTTCTCTATAGTAAAAATAGATGACCCAAATTTTCATTTCATTTCACACTTAATTTCTACATGATTCTATCATTCTCTCCACTTTTGTACTCACTATCTTTGAATCAATATAATCAAGGATTGTCTTTGGTTCTCAATCACATTTCCTCATCTTGAATGTATGATAAATTAGTTTTTGTTCAAGTAAAGTGGTGTTATTTATTTTAGCTCGTATGTTAAGGTAGTGATTACGCAATAAGGATTTCAAAGAATTTTGATAGAATTGTCTTTTGTTGGTTTCTTGTTGTAAGGTAGTAAGTTTATTATAAGCGAGGGTGGGTCTATTGTAGGAGTATTACTTCATTTTTGGTCTTTGTGTGGATAAGGCATTGGCCAGTCTATACTCATAAGCCTAAGTCTGATGTGGATCCAATTCCAAAATAAAAACTAAAAACCTTTTAATTTCTTGTATTTAATTTTATGTTTATTTCCATACTACCCAAAGTTACTGAAGATATAGAAGATTGTGTAGATGATTTAGCCCATAAAAGGCCTTCAAAAATTGTAGTATGATGATCTTCTTTAATCTATAAGGCTACCCACCTTGGTCCTACAAATCCTAAAGTGTAGAGGAGAATTTTTCCAATCTGATCTCCTATTCATTGGCCACTAACCTAGTGTCTCTAAGTATAAGGAGCAGCTACCCTTTAGGAGATTTTAGACCATCAGCTAGAAACCCCAACACTTGGTAGGGTTCCTTATCAGATGGATGATTATGATCTCGCTTCATATCTTTCTCCTTCCCATGAAATTTTTCAGTATTGAAACCTTAAAGGTTATTTTCACCTTCTCATATTCTTCCTTAAGTTTATTCTCATTAATTGGCACCTTGGTCTCAGGGCTCAATCTGAAAACTTCAATAAAACTTACCCAGTTAAGATCAACCATTTTTACACTAGAATGTCTCCTTATGACCCTAACATTAGGGTCATAATTGCCTACTATGGCTTTCAAGAGGTCAACCTCAAGGTATACATTTGGAACAACCAATTTTCCCATGTGAAACCTCCATATATTGCATGTGGGAATGTTGTAAAACCTCTTCCCAAAATAATAATTGAGTAGGGTCCATCTAGTGATTAGCTGTATAACATCCCTAATAGTATGTTGTTAGTCCATCTTTTTTCCTAGGACCTTGGAATATTTTTTGACCATTAAATTTATTGTTTGTGGAGTTTGGTAATTGGTCCAGTATGTCTTGGAAATGGGGTCGTTTCTTGGAATCAGAACTAGAGGGTTGAGCTCTAGATGGAATATGATGTATGCTAGGCTTTACTTAGGTGCAACTAGGGTTTTGAATTGATGTAGAAAAGCTAAGAAAATTTAAAATGATTAGAATGAAAATTCACAAATTTCAAACCTTAAAAGATGCCATAGAATAAAAATTGAAACACAAAGCTAGCAACTATAAGAAAATTCAATGAAAAATTAGCACAAAAAGAGGCAATTTCACTTACAAGTGCTTGAACATTGGAAACCCTAATTTTGAATGTAGAGAGCTCAAGAAATGGTGCAACAGATCTCCAAGTGATTTAAAATGCTTTTGTGAATCGAATTATGCTTTCATTCCTACTTTTATGGCAAGAAAACCCTTTAATTTGGTAGTTGATTATCATGTCTACCATTATTGTTTGCTCACATGAACTAGAGCAGCTCCATTAGCTTAATTTGCAATTTTGAATTAAAATCAATGATTTTGTGATGAGTTGGCTTGATGGATGGATCAGATGGAGTGACACAAGTTTGAAAATTTGACTTCCTTTGACTTCGACATCTGGCCAATATGGTTTTTCCATGTAGAATCCCTTCCTTTTTGTCAATACGGGCTCCACCACACCTTACAACCCTCAAGAGTGTCCATGTGTTACCAACCCACTATCCCACATTAGTCTACCTAATATTGATCAATGACCATGGGTTGGCAAGCAATGACCCAGATTAAGCCTGTACACTTGAACTTGTGCACCATTTAACCCTCAGGCTTACACCCATACTTAGGAAAATTTTCAACATGTACTTAAAACTTTGCTAGATGAATGACCATGATAAAACATCTTGATTTCCTTTTAACCATGTCATCCACAAGGTCTTTAGTAGAAAAACCTTTAATGCCCCTAAAATCATTTTGAAATATTTAATGAAATATTTCATATCTTCAATAGTCTTTTGAATGCTCTGGATTATGCTACCCATTAGGCACCCACTATCCCACATGATACAACATCTTCAAATATATTCCCCATGGGTTGGCAGGGAATGGTTAGGATTCAATCATCAAAATAATTCATAACCCTTAGATCTGGCCTCCATCATCACTACTTAGAAGCTAGTGAGGCCCACCAGAAAGATATGCCATGCAGTGCATGCACACTATCCCACTAAGCTTTTTATCGAATATTTTAATGTCACAGGTTGATGGCCAACCAATAGGAAGCAAGTTGTGGGGCCCCCCGAACATGAATTAAATCATTTTAAAAGCATATGCTTTAATTTGCAACTTAAAAAGAGGACTTTACCTAGGTCAATGCATAATACAATGACTTAATCTTTTGAACCCTAAGTCTAAAGCATAGTATGAAGGCATTAATATTTTGACCCATGGATTATTAAACTTAGGAAAAAATTTAAAGGCACATTTAACTAAATTTTACTAGGAAGAAAGGGGCCAACCTATCGACAATGTCAATGGCTTAAGTTATAACTTAAGTGACTAGGAAAAGTGAATGCATGTCAATGAAAATTTAAAACAAGGTTAAGGATTTTACAATAGTAAAGGTTTTAAGAGGGTTTTAGACCTAGGATTAAACTCTAATGACTGGAAATAAAACCCTAACCTTGAGGAGACCACTGGATGACAATTTTTTTGAAATTCAAACATAGAACCAACAAATTTTTTCAAATTCCTATCAACTGGTGGTAAATTTTACAAGATTTTGGATTGGTTTTTTAATTTTTTATAAGAGATAAAAAATAAGAAATATGGAAAATGAGTTCAAGTTAGAATTTACTGAAAGGTATTTTACTAGTCTTCACAAGAAAACATGCTAAGAAATATGGCCTAACTATTCATTAAGGGTGTGTTGTACACTAGTTTGGGTTCAAACAATAAATATTTTAGGATTGCACATGTGTGCTCCACTCTAAAGAGGGAATAGATAGTATTATTGTGGTGCAAGGGATCCTTTTTCCCCTTCCCTTAAAGTTTTTTACACATCTAAATAAATCATATCTCTCCTCCAAAAAATACATGTTGAGTACATTTAAGCATAATATTATACCTTGCACAAAACCTAGATTAATAACTCAAGTTCTTAGATCTCTAAAAATAAGGTTTGTAGTTGTTCTAAGAATAGTGAGCCCATTTGATAGTGCCTAGAACTAGTGGGGTCTCTCCTCATTTCCTCACCAAATAAGTATTGATGGACTAAGGGTCTTATGGTTGGGCATGAACAATGTTGGCCACACTTTGAGCTAAAATTTTTACTCTCCCCCATTTATATACCCCCACCAATAAAAATGGTTGAGGTCACCCTTGGGGTGATGAAATCCCCAAGAAGTACCCTTACTGAAATTAAAAACAAATTATTATCATGTATGATTCCCAAGCTCACACAAAGTGCAAGGGGAGAGCATACTTTACTAATGTTCCTTGGGAAAACTTTACAAAATATGAACAAAGAGTTCTTTTGATCCCTAGGATTGCACTAGGAACAAGGGGAGAGCATACACACTATAAGTTCACAAAACTTGACATACAAAATTCATTGATTAATCCCAAATGAAGTGTGTAACTACTTAATAAAAATAAAGCAATGAAAATCTTGCATCAAATTCATCAGAAATCTTTCTTTACCCTACCATCACCCAATTATTTCCAAGTTTTTATATGATTTTTTATGGTTATCAAAAGTGACAATATGTTCTTGAGATGAAAGCACCTGCAAAAAAAGGAAAAAACCATAAAAAATCAAGTGTCATTTTAGTATCAAATATGTGAGACCCCGCCTTTTAGTGATCATATTGATTCTAAATGTCTTTCATGTTTCTTGTCCAAATTTTTATGTTCTTCTTTGTTTGGAAATTATACATGAGTTTTATTAGTGATGGTTATTCCTATACATCAATGATGTTCATATTAATGTTTGTTTTTGGATATGGTTAACATAATAATTTTATTTAAGTAATAATTTTTGTGATTTCTTTATGATAAATAGATGTGATCCTTTCATTAATTATGGGTTGATCTAGATCATTATTATAAAAATATTTTTCTTGATTGTATTTTAATTCTTGGAAGTGCAATAGTTAAACATCAAATAGGATAAATATTCTTAGAAACCATAATCAATAAGTTCTAATACTAATTTATCTACTAATTTTTCAGATTGGATACCCTATGATTATGCTACTATGTGGGAGCTTGAAGATTTGGAATACTTTGAATCTTTAGACAAGGATGATGAGATTTCTTCAAATGCTCCTTCTTCTCCATCAGACACAATTTTTGTACCTTTACCTTTAGTGATTCGTTGTGTAGAGGACATTGATTGAGGCTCCCATCATTTCTATTCAGGTGGACTATTTATATTTTTTTGGTGATTCATTGATAACTTCTAGTGATTCATTACAATTGATATTTCATTGTCTTCCTAATTGGGATTCATATTTATCAAACATTGCATCCTTGTTTATGGAGTCTTACATTTCAAATTTGGAGGACACGTTTGAGAGGTTATCTCTCCTCTTTGATGAAAACCATTGCACAACTATTGTCAAACCATATTTTCCTTTGGATATTGTTCAAAATCAGTTTCCTCGTAGTCCTGGTTTGTCACCTTCTTCATAGGTGAAATCACAATATTGTGTCTCACTTTTTCCCAAGATTGATGTTCACATCAATATTTTTAACTAAATCTTCATCTTATGGGACTTATAGCAGCTAAAACATTAAGACTTTGAAGATGATGCAAACTAGTGATTTGTGGCAATTTGTGTTTAGGTTCTAAATATATTTTTTTCAAAATTTTCCCAAATAAATCATGAATCTTTCAACATCTCCTTTAATAACTAGTTTTAAATAGAAAACACCATTTTTAGAAAGTAACATTTGTGTCATACAACATAATTTTTTTCTATAAAGGATAAAATTATAATTTTTGAAATATAGAATCTCAACATCAATATCTAGGGAAAGGATATTTTTCCATAAAATTTTGTTACATATTTTTTTTTAAATTAATTTTTGAAGTCACTATAACTATAATTTGGACATACATGTGTGTCGTACAACCTAACTTGTTGTGTATATATTGAAATACATTTTTTTCTTTTCGTGGTGAAACAAGGACATCAATACCTAGGGAAAGGGTATTTTTTGAATATTTTTTTATGATGGTTTACTATTTTTTCACCTCTACAAAATGAAGAGCTTGATGTTTGAAGAAAAACCTAAGCTCAGTAAAAATTAATAATTAAATAGTAAAATGAAAACATATCAAAACTATAATTGTTGGAAATCTCATTTTAAGGGCTACAATCTTGTAAAATATAATTTCTAAATGACGTTATTTAATCCCTCAAAAGGTAAATAAAAAAGTGTTTTTTTGCCAACATTTTGATAGGTGTGAAGGAAACTCCATTGTGGGTATGATTTAATACTAGAGGGTTTCTATCCAAGGGGGTTTGATCTAAGGGGGTAGTATCTATCCCTCTTCAATTAAAAACCTTTAGATGAAACCTCTCAAGGCTTAAATCATTATTTTTTTTCTAAAAAAAGCGATTTCAGGCAAAAATCAGCATGTCTTAAAAGTGAGACACACTATTGATTGGGCGTGTACCTAATTTGATTGTGGTATCTTCAATTTTAGTGGCCAAGGAGACACATGATAATATTTCAAAGACATCATCATACATATTTATGCTTATTTCTTTCAATTCCTTTCCAAAATGGGAAGAATTCCTACATTTGTACTTGGTTTAATTTCTTCTAAAAGGGAGACAAGTTGTTTTTCGACATTGGATCACATTTTGTCTTCAAGAACTTACCATTTTTGCAGGTGATTACACATTGTGGGAGGTCTAAATAGTCTCTCTTTCCCTCTTATGGGGGCTTATTTATTGTAATATATGTGTGTGTGTGTGTGTGTGTGTGTGTGTGTGTGTGTGTGTGTGTGTGTGTGTGTGATGGATGGTTTATTTGGGGGTATCATGGAGTCCTCCATCTTTCATCACTTATTTATTTATTTTCTCTCTTTTCAAGAGGATCGTTGTCCCACTAATTTTTTTCCTTTTGTCCATTTTTGAGAGATTTCATTTACATTTTTACATGTTCACCTAACATGTCCTAGTATCTGAGACCCCTATATGCATTTTTTGCATCAATTGAATAATAATCATCTCCCTAAGTTTCACTTAAGAGGGGTGTTGGTGTGAATATATGTCTTCTACCTAATAATTTATCTTACTAGGGACTTAGGGGACTTATTCACATGTTAAGTTTACTTATGATATTTAAGATTCCTTCTAGAAGTCTTAGTTGGATTTTCTAGAACTTATCTAATCTATCTTTTAATGCTTGATTCCTAGGTTGTTAGGTTGTTAGTTATCTCATTTCATAGGATTAAGACACATGTCACAATCATGTTTAATCATATTCCTCACCTTTCCTATTTAAGAAAGGTCATTGTACACTTTTTAATATACTTCATACCTCATCATCATTTTGATAGGTCTTAATATTAAGAAAGCTCCTGTTCTTGCACACCCTCTTGTAGAAGGTTTTCATTCTTTTTTGCAGGTGGTCTTGGATATAGAGCTAATCTTCAGCTCTTAAATTATTTAGATATCTTTATTTCATCCAGTCTAATAAATTATCAAAATAAAGTACATATTTGATTTTATCAATCATCCCTTGATATTGGTCAAATGGGTAAAACTATTGGTCCATTTATATTTTCAACATCTTTTGTATAGGATATAAGTCTTATATTTTGGTATGAATTTATGTTTCCAATCCATGTTCTCTCCTAAGTTATATTTTCACTCATGTTTCTATTATAGATCTGAAATATGTTATCCTTTGACCCATAAGTTGGAAAGATCTAGGATTTGATACCATTTGTAATTTTTTGTTGTATAATTTCCTTATTTTTGCTTTCATTAAATAGATCTTGAACTCACAATAAGGTGTGTATAATTAATTACAAATTTAATTTTATCCTTAAACTATAATTTAATATATTTTTCATATTTAAATTTTAATAATATAATTCAGAGAAAATTAAAAACTTATTTTTGAATATCTATTGTAATATTCTTGCACTTTGTAGCTATTTTATTTGTAAAAATATTTTAAAATATTATTGCTAAAGTTATGGTTTTTCATTAACTAACTTGATGAAGAAATTAAGGGTTTTCATCCTTGAATTTATGATCTATGTGGAGTTTCATCCTCAATATTGTTGAATAATTGATTCATATTACATGAAGGAAAAATAAATAATTATCTCTACTTAAAATTTCCTTCATTTTCTTATTTATATTTCTTATATACACATTTTTCTTCAATAATCATAAACCTTCATATGTCTCATGGATTTTCATTAGTATTAAACTTTACTAAATTTTAATTTTTATAATATTAATGATTCTCCCTTAAGCACTTCCTTTATTATCATTCCTTAAGAGAGTTGTAGGATAAATGAAATAACTAATGAAGCAAACAAAAATTATAATTAAGGAGATGGTATTACAATTTATTAACACAATGACTTAATTTCACATGATTCTAATTAGTTATAAATTATTATATATTTTCTACCCTCACCTATTCCTATATATCCTCCTCAATATTCTCCCTTACATTTTCATTGTTCTTTATCACCATAAACCTATTTTAATTATTAGAATTTGAGAGTTATAATACCACAAAAGAGTAAAATTATTATATAGTAGGTCTAGGGTTTAATGTGACCATGGTGAAAGTAATTTTGTTGATTTATTTAAAGAATATTAGATCTAACCTCTCTTTCTTTATTTCAATAAAAAATTATATATTTTATGTTAAAAAATTATTATACAATCATTCACAATTTATGTGTACCTATTTAATTATGAAAAATAGTTATGTCTAATAGGGTATAATTATATTTGTCATGGTATTTATACTTTTGGAAAATTTCCCACTAGTATTTCCTAACCTTTCTCTTTCCAAAAATTATTTTCTCTTAGTGTTGATACATTATGGTTACCTTCTATAATTAGGCATTCATCTCTTATGTTTCTTTTGTTATAAAGTCAACCAAACTTGAGAAAATATTTCATGTGTCTTGTCTTTGTGTATAAGTAACTCTACTATATCTCTTGCCTAATAATGTTTGGTTCAATCTAAATGTTACAATTTCATGATAGTTTATTTCTAATATTGACTCCACTCTAGTATCACCCTCTCTCTATCAAGATCAAGCCTAACATCTTTATGTCATTTCAAGTTTTTATATGATGGTATATAAACCATTTATACCTAATGTAGCTCATATATATGGAACAATTCCTAACAAAAAATAATCGAATTATTTATTTTTAGTTAAAACTTATTCTAATATTCTAATAATAGTCTTGAATCTCTAATAAAATTATTTAACCTCTCATCCTTTCTCTTTCACTGTATCCATCATATCAATAACACTTTTTATAGGTTCTTTACAAAAGTGAAATTTATTTAGGAATTATTTCTTCAAATATTCTTTCTACTCATCATGCTTTGGGATTACCTACATATATTTTCAAATTTCATCTTCTCTCAAAGTGGACACTAAGTCATCAATTTCAATTTTATTATTTACTACAATAATATATCATGTGATTTCTATAATAAAAATGTTTTCCATTGTATATTTTGTGATGATATTTTTTTTCACTTTTTATTCATGATAGTAGTAGATAGAGGTGTTTTTTTTTCTTTCTTTCTTGGTTCACACCAATAGATCCCTTGGTCCACACCAATAGATCCCTTGGTTCCTATATTCCCTTGGTTGGTTCAATCTTGAATACCTAAGTCTCATTCCTTGTAAATTTCCTTTCATTTCTTAGTTCCTAAAATTTCTTTTTCTTTTCCTTTTCATTTATCTTTTCTTTCTCTAGCATTCATTTCCTTTCTTTCATATAATTCACAAAATACTTATTCAAAAATTGTATCAAGTTATAACTTCATCTTATCTAAAAATCTCTCTAAACTACCTTACTATCTCTTCCTCTCTCTTTTTCCTCAACCTCGGTTCCTTCAATCTAGTGACCACCTAATTATATATATACATTTAGTTGAAATAGTTCTCATTATTAAAATGGAGAAAAGGATAATATTTAAGCATGAGGTCACTTTATCTCTTGGTATTCTTATGTCTAGGTTTGGGATTATTGGTATAACATCATTGTTACTTAATCCATTAGTACTCCCTATAATACTACCTTCTTTTGGACATTAATAATCTTAACTATCTCCTTTAATTTTTCTTCCATGTCATTTAATTTGAATCTTTCAAGGTTGATCCACCTTCGATACCTATATATTAATTAATTCTAGTGTCATTGGCTAATATTGTTTACTATGGTCATAAATCAAGAAGTAGGTACCATATGCTATATAAGTACTTTCACTATTATAAAGAAGGGGTTTCTCCTTATTAATGCTTTCCTCCACGACTAGCTCCTAATTCATTAGTTCCATGGTTCCCTAGGACTCCATACTCATTAAACTCTTTGTTTCTACTACTACAATTATATTCCTAATCTATGGTTATAACCTTCTCATATTCTCCATAGGTTCAAAATTTCTTAAGTAATCCATCCATATTTGTATATTATTTCTTGTGGTTCTTGTTAGGGTTACTCATCTATAATTCTTATTTTTTTACTAAAATAATATCACTAGATGACCTAATATATTTAGTCTCTTAATTATTTTATTTTGTTAGTGTCTCTCCAACATGATATTCCTTATTCGTTGATGCTTCCTAATGCATATATGTCTATGTTTCCCATTTATTTTATGACATATCTTTTATTTCCTTTATTTTCCTTACTCTTAATTTTTGTTCTTAGGATCTATTTCTATCATATTTTAAATCCATATTTAGCATAAAAATATTATTTATGTAACTTTATTGTCATCACATTTTCCCATATTAATCATTCATCTCTATCTTCCTATTTTTATCCTACTAAAATTTTAAAAATTGATTTGACTCAATTGTTACATCTCTATAGGATCATCCCATTTCCTTATATTGGTCCCTTGGTTCCTGTCACCCTCCCATCAAGAGATCATTTCTAATATTCACTATCAAACTATGCTATTTTTTTAATTTTAGATCTTGCAATATTTCTCCAATAAGTTTATTTGTATGTTACTACATTTCTTCTCTTTATCTTATGTCTTACTCCTAAATAGTAGCAATAAGGATATATGAGGTAGCACCAAATATCAATATATAAACTAGATATAGAATTGATTTGTACTCTTAGATGTTTGAGAGACTAGCTTTAATTTATTAAGGGAAAGTAGCTTATGTATAAGAAAATATAAAGACAATTAAAAATTTATAGTATCATTATTCTATTATAATACCCATACACACATCTATATATTATTAAATAACATACCTATATCAATATTCTATTATTTTAGTATCATTATACTATCATTATTATATTATAGTACCCATACAAACATCTATTATAGTATCATTATTCTAATATTATTAAATCACATTATTTTCTATACTATCTTTCAAATAATGACCCAATGTAGTCATATATATCGTTAAATGTCTTATATGGTCCCATTTCATGGAATTCACTCTATTTATTGTGCAACACCCAAAATATTGAGATGGGGGGGAATCAATATTCTTTGAAACCACTTAAACATTTAAGCATTCATTCCACAAAACATATTTGATTTGTAGTAAGAGAGGAAAGCATGAAATCAACCATCAACATCACATAACACATGAACACCATATTTTTGTACATGGAAAAATCAAAAAGGGAAAAACCACATTGAGGGTTAGCTCACAATATATTATAACCGGTTATAAGATATTACATAATTATTCACTGCAAGTGGATTCACTATCCTAGTGGACCCACTGCCCACAAAAAAAAGAAAAGATAGAAGAGCGGAGTGGCTCACTACCAATATTTGAACTACTATAATTACATCTACATTATGCAGGAATTTTAGTTCTACTAAATCTTAATATACAGAGTTAACACACTTCATACCACTCTACTCTTAACACTTTTCTTTGCTCAACATTCTCATTACATTCACACAAACATTAAATACACTTTCATATTTTATAACCATCATATCCAACACCAAAATGATCTTATACTTATATCCATCTCAAGCTCAAACATCAATTAGGTCGATGTAATTAGATGTATCATAAAAAATATAACTTATTAGCTCAGCCCACACACCACGTACCTTAATTCAAACTTGTAACACATAAAATAGTTCAGGGTGGACCTATAATAGCATCATTATAAAGGATCAATACTTCTAAAAACTCTGAAACACCCCAAAGATACTAGGTCTACACTGGTAATGACCTAGCATCAAAATTCATCAACTGTTCAACCAAAAATGAACATGTAGACTTCCAAACTTCCTTCCACTTGGAATTCAGATACACTTGACACCTATCAATAATCCTATAAATCCCCAAGACCAAATACAAATCCATGGTGAAGTGCAAATTCACCAAAACATACATTTTGTTCTAGTAACCAATGTCGCTATCGAATCTGATATATTGTCATTCATAACTTCTTAACCAAAGGAAAAACAATATGAAAAATTGGATTTAGACTCTTATAACATCCAAAAAATCTACCTTAGAACAATAGAGCATGATTATTCAATGTGGACCAATGCAGATCAAAATACCAGATTTCTTATATACTAAAATACTTGTTCTAACACTTATCCAAATTCCCACTTGAACTATTTGTACCAGATCAAACCTTCTTGCAACTAAGCACTAGGTTACCATCTTCATGCATGTTCAATCTATAAAAAATGGTATGCACCATGATCTTCATATCATAGCACAATGTTGACATCAATGACAACAATGTACTTGCATATTGTACAACATATACTCATACTCATGTTGGTAGTAGACATATCAATGATAAAATCCAAAAACTTCCAACAATCACCCCCTTTATCATTGATGGAAAAATGCAAAAATTTATCTCAAAAAATACTCTCCCCCTTTGACATCAAGGGAAAAGGGTGCATAAATGTTTTATTCTTTGCTCCCCCTTTGACATCACTCACAAAATCTTTACCAAATTACATACATACTTACATATGCTCCCCCTAATCGAAATATACATGTATACAAGAGAGTAATAAACTCAAAAAATAAAAATTCCATACCAAATAAATAATTAGCAATGCTCACACTAGGTATGCTCTCCTGTAGAATCTTCACTGCTTCATCAATAAGTTTTGCACTCTTTTGATGAGTTTGAAATATTTCCTTTCAAGAAGAGGCATGAAATGCATCACCTAGTTGAAGTTTGTGCAAATGATATATATTATCTATTTCAACATGCTCCTATTGCATTGGAAGTTGAAGTATCTAGGTTGTTACTACCGATTGAAATTGAAGTTGCATACTTAAACAATTCTTCAATGAATCTCAAGAGGTACAAAAATATTCTCCAAATCTCTTTGCATAATCTCTTGCAACCTTCTTCTTCAAAGCCTTTTCTTTATCACCAGTATTGGCTTCTACATTTTCATCTTTCCTCTTATATTTTCTAGTGTCTCCTCATCCTTCTTCTCTTTAGTATTGGATTAATTCACATTCTTTTTCTCATTATCCATAGATTTATCAGAGCTATCCAGAGGCATATTCATCTTTCGGTTCCCTTGTACATCCTATACATTTACCTTTGGTTCGAAAAGAGGCGAGTTGTGTCCTATAGTGGAATCCTCCTTTTTTGCTTATGTATCATTTACTTATGTAGTGTTATTTTCTCTTACTAGAGAATCGCTTGTATTACCTTCTCTTGCAGTGTTCTCTTCACCGATAACACCTTCTACAACATTTTCTTCCACATCTAGAAGAGTTTCATCATACACATTATCTTCCTCTGTAACATGCTCATGTTGAGCATCATCATCATGTTGTGCTTCTTCATTAGCATCCAAAGTTGGAATATCATCATGCATTTCATCTTTACCATCCAAAGCTAGATCTAATATTTTTGAAAATATGCAACCTTTTTAACTACTTCATTTTGGATCCTTTCAAGATCATTTTTATCCCTACTCATAAGGGTGTTTTCCCTTTTCTTTGTTCAGAACTCCTTATTGTACACCTAAGCCAATTTGGATTTATTTTCATTCAAAAGGGGCATACTAATCTTCTCCAAAGAAAAATACATCAACTTTTCTTCTTCATCAATTTCCTCCTATCTTCTTGCATACAATTCATCCCTCAACTCTACAAGTAATTGCTTTTCAATATTCTTCATATTTGCTTTAAAATTAATAATGTATTTTATAATTTATTCTTCAATAGTAGCCTTACTTATGTCATCAATAGTAGTATACAAATCAACAATCTACTCTAGCATCTCATGTTCTAAAATCCCATTGAATAAGGCATCTAATTTCATAGGGCTATGTGACCTTACCGAAGTCTTCTTCTTTTTCTTTTTCTTGTCTTGTAGTGACTTCTTCTCTTTTGCAAACTTAGGTTCCTTCTCCCTCATCCAAATTTTGTATCTTTTCTTTTTCTTCTCTATCTTTACCTCATGGTTAGTATCCACAATGTATACTTTTTTCCTCCTCACACTAGACTATTCCTCGCATGTACCAAATCTCTTTTGGATCAAGGGTTCAATACCTTCCTCTTCTTCATCATCTTCTTGATCCACATCAACACTGAAAAAATTATCTCTTTTCACATTTGACTTTACTCTTCTCTTTGTAGGGCATGTTTGTTGTGTTTTTGAAGAGGCCTTTTCTTTTATAGGCATCTTCTACTACTTTTCTAGAAGTGTTTTCTCCTTCACCAGAGTACGTGTAGACTCTTTTTGATGCAAGATCATCCTTGGTTGTAAAGCAATCCTATATCAACCAAAACCATTTATGTTCTTGCATTTCAATTTGTATTAGTTTCATAATTTAATTCTACATTTCATCACATTATCATTTCTTAGCTTATGAAGAAGGATATAGCATCTACACAAGGTCATCTACATCATATCCAAATTTTAGATAATTTGCATTTATCTACTGAAATTTATCACTCTCTAAATTTTACTATAATTCATAGTGAGAGAATTTGAGGCCGATCTAGTCCAAATTTCTTAGTGTGGAGCTATTTTGAAGCATGTCGAGCTTAATGAAACATCATACAAGAATTTTGGGTCCAATGGGATCTAGCTTGGAGGTTCACAATTCATTTCATTTCATGGAGGATTATCTTTCATATTTTGAGGCCGACCTACACGCTTGATCATTCAATTAGTGATAGTTAGATAGTTATATTTTTGTATCAACCCATTAAGGGATTGTAATTAGGCCTTTGGCCAGTTGTAATGTTGAATAACCTTGCAATAGGCTTGTGAGCCTTAATTATTTACCCATGAGGAATATGATGCATGTAATATTTTCAATTCAATGAAGATCTATGTTTCTAGAGCATTTTATTATGTTATTTTTGTTGTGTTGACTCTAAGCTACATAGTTGGATAGTTCTTTCTACACCCTCCATCCATGATTGCACCACTTTCCTCTTCTCTCCAATGATAGAATTAGTCCCAAAGGACTTGGGGAAAAAAAGAGGGGTGGTAGATATTCTACTAGATCTCCTAACACTTGACGATCCTCTCGGTGAGCTAGATATGGCTTTAGCCTTCTCTATTTGTGATTTTGTAAAGCCCATTTCCTCTGCAACTTGTGCAATCATCTTCTCAACTTTTTTGATATTTTAATTTGCTTTTGATCCATATGAAACTCCATGGACTTCTCCTCATAGGTTCCATACCTCTCCTTAGAGGTGTCTTTGGGTTTTCTCAACATAAAGTCTACTAAGCCAGTGATTTCTTCCTCTATAATATCATATTCCATCTCTTTGATCCAAACAATCCTAGGCTAAACAACTTGTATAATGCAATAATCTCTTGTCACCAAGAAGCTGATATCATTATTGTATTTCTCCACCATGCTTCAAGGAATATTTTCTCTAGCCTGCATGTTCTTCTAAAAGGTCTTGAAAATACCCATAATGTTGCTTCCTGTGTCTCCACATTATCTAGCCTCCTTAGGTGGTCTCTAATTTGATGTTCCACACGTATTCTTTCAACCATACTGTATTATTTTTTCAAAGAACCTCATTCAAGAAGTAAAAAAATAAACAAATGGTCAATGTACCAAACTTGAAAATATATTTTGAATCCCTTATCTTTTGCAAGTCATTAATTAAATGTGCCCTCAATAACTCACATGTATTATAATCTACACCCTTCAAAACCATTTCATATGTTGTATTAATGGAATTTTTTGATATATGTTGAATTTGATGATTGAAATCCACAACATCCATACATCACCTGCAAGCAACTATCCTATCACAAAATAAAAATCAAAGTAACTGATTTTCTATGCAACCAAGAGAGAAAATATTGAACCTAGAAGAGAAATAATATGTACAATGTATTAACCTGAATGGTTCTAAATTGAATTATTAAAATGAATGTGAAATATTTATAAAATCATGCAAAAGAAAACACTAGATGAGGACTTGACTAGATAGTGGCAAGTATTCTAATCTCATGTAATGAGATAACTTATCCTATATTTACTTCAAATAAAAAATAGAAAATCACTCCTAATTTTAGCTTAGGTGAATAAAGTAATAAGGGACTTAATAATTAATTATCAAGTGATGTCCTAAAAACTCCAACACCCCTTCTTAAGATCAACATAAGGATAATATATAAAACCCTAATGTAGAATGCAATGATGGATGCATGGATGGATCCCATGTATAAGTCCTGATGAGGTACCTATGTACAAATAAATGAATCTCTCATAACTAGAGAAAGGGAGAAAACCATATGGGAAAAACTCCTCTCTAAAAGAGAGAAAAAGAAATGACTGCACTAGTGAAAGAAGTATAGGACTCAATGTGACCCCCTAAGGACTGATTTTTTCATACAAGTACAATATATTTCCCCCAATAGGTGAGAGAAAATGAGGATATGAATCCCCCACATAAAGAAGTAGCTCCCATACCAATGATGAATGTTTGAAGATAGAATATGATCCACTTCCTGCAAACAACATTTCTCCCCTTAGGAAGAAACAAATCCACTGGTGATTGGAGAAGCCAATCCAAAACGATGGGTGAATATGGGATCAAAATCCAAATGATGTGTTGCTTTGAAAACTACTCATGTATCCACATGTCAAAAAGTGATGATGTCGATCCAAGATCTTGTAAAGACCGATATAGAACAAGATGCAAAGGTGATGAAGAAGGTGGGAAAACAACGTTGATGTGGCTTTTAACAAAGAGGAGATGAATTTCCTCAAAGTATTCCTCCAAATCTACAATATAGGACTCCGCAAACAAGGATATTGTTTTCAAGATACGAATCCCAAGTAGCTATTTCTAGATGATTATGGATGTCCTGTTGCATTGAACCAATAGGGGCCAAAGATGTGGTGATGCCAAGATGACCAAGAACAATAGGAAATGATGATGTAGTCTTGATCTATAGAGTGGGAACATGAATACAAGTCTTTGAACCATTATAACATGCAATACTTGTGATATACTCAAGCTCCTCTAAAGTATCATCATTAAAGGGTTGGAATTTGCATCTACAAGGGGGATGAGACAATATACAACAAGATCCTCTGGGTATGGATATATATGAGGGTCTCCATGTAACTCCCAAATTTGAGTCCAAAGTGTGTGGGGATATTCAATGTCTAATACAACACACATAGTGTCAAGATCAACACTAGAATATATAACCCCTATAATATGATCTCTATGTTGAATATGACAAATTAGAGGGGGGGGTGAATTGGTTGTCACACATTATAACCTTCAATTCAATTTTTGGAATTAATACATAAAGTGCTTAATGATTAAACATCAAATTCCAATGCAAAAACTAAAATCCAATACACAAGCACAATAACACCAGATTTACATGAAAAACCCAATGAGGGAAAAACCACGGTGAGGATTAACTCACACTATAGAGAAAATAAAAACCGATTATAAAAAGGCTCACTACTTGAGATAAGGCACACTACCTGAGATAAGGCTCACTAAATATAATAAGGACTCATTGTCCAATGGGGATACAACTTGGAGGGCTCACTACCATAAAGATACAAAGAAGACAAAGAAGAATTTTTATAGAGAGACAACGATCCCAATGCATCAAAGGATTCCACCACAATCACTAATCAACTTGCATGAATGATATATTTCACCTTTTGCTCACTACATCTAGAAACTCAACATTAAGCTTCACACTAATCTACCACACACACTTTCTAAATAGCATCAAATTCGTGTCTAATATTTCACTTATCTTCCTTCTTTTCTCTTGTACTTTAGTTATTGCTAGATTATTTTGTATTTAAACTATCTCCAACCTTGAAAAGATAGAAATTCGTCCATCCAACTTCAAATTCAAATTAGGTCAGCACCAAAACATCCTAAGGTGGAATTAGAATGAGGGTAACCCAAACACACACTTCAATGAGACCCATAATAGATCCAACATGCTTCATTAACTTTGAAGATAGTGCTTAACACATAGTCAACCAAACCAATTTAAAACACATAGAACAATTAATCCTGAAACTTCCAAAAACCAGTAATATCAACTCAATACAATCAGAACATCTTATCTCTAGAAATGTAAGTCAAAATACTTCATCAAAGAGAAATTTTTACCATCAACATTTCTCTCGAACCTCAGTCAGAACAAAAAAAACATAGTTCACAACAAGCGAACACAACTCAAACTTCAAAAAGAACCAATAACCAGGAATCTAGTGATAACAACCTTCAACAACCATGACTAACATATCTGAACCACACAACCATAGGGACAAGTACCAAACCATCATCCTGAATACCTGTAAACTTCCTTTAATACAAATTTCTCAATATCCTCAACGTATACAACAAACAACTAGTAGATAACCAGTTGACCAATTGAAATCAATGACAACACTTTTATTCCTTTTTCCATTCTTGCAAAAATCTCCCCCTTTGTCATTGATGACAACACATGATGTGATAAACCATCAAAGACACCATACCAGTTCTAAATATACTTCTCAAGATTTTTCTTTTTGCTTCTCCCCCTCAGGAAATCATCTTCCTCATCACCTGATTTCTCTCATTAGCTCTCTCTCCTTTTCAAATGCTTTCTCTCCCCCTTTCACATCAATGGAAAAGGGAAAAACAATATGTTCACTGAATCTTCCTTTGACATGAAAAAAGAATACTCATAATGATAACACTTTAAATTGCTTACTCCCCCTAAGAGGTAGCCACCAAAACATCAGTCCAAAAAAGCATAGAACCATGAATCTACTAGGCTGATGCATATCCAAATGCATCTTATTTTATGAAAGGAGGGACAATAACTCCTAAATTCTCCTAGAGATACTCAAAAGTATCTTTAGGAAGAGAGTTTGTAAATATATCTACAATCTAATCCTTTTTCATAACATACTCAAGCTTGACTTCATTCTCCATGACCTTCTCTCTAAAGAAATGATATTTGATAGATATATTCTTTGTTCTTGAGTGCATCACATGATTCTTCAAAATGTTAATTGCACTTGTATTATCACAGAAGATATAAATGGGATCATTATATAGCACTGTGATATCTTTCAATGCTTATTTCATCCATGGAGCTTGTGTACAACAAGATGCAATAGAAATATACTCAACTTCAGTAGTGGACAAAGAGATTGAATCTTACTTCTTACTCATCCATTCCACCAACCTGCATCCAAGAAAGAATGCACCACCACTTGTACTCTTTATGTCATCTATACTTCCAACATAATCTGCATCTATATAATCATTAAGTGTAAATAAAGTATCTTTAGGATACCATAATCCATAATCCAAAGTTCCATTCAAATATTTGAATATTCTTTTGACTGCAACAACATGTGTTTCCTTCGGATCTTCTTGAAATCTAGCTACAAGACAAACTCATGCATAATATTTAGTCTAGTAGCAATCAAATATAGTAGTCCACTAATCATAGATCTATACTTTCTCTAATCAGCCTTAGGTGTATCATCATCTTTACCCAAATTTCAACCAATCACCATAGGGGTAATTACTAGTTTGGAACCATCCATCCCAAACTTCTTCAACATATCTCACATACTTATATTGTGAAATGAAAATTCATTTCTCTATTTGATTAATCTATAGCCCAAGAAAGAAATTCATCTCCCGAAACATAGAAATTTCAAATTATTTATGCATCTCTTCTGCAAACATCTTGCACATATTTTTATTTCCTCCAAAGATAATGTCATCAACATATACAACTACAATCAATATTTTGTCATTTTCAATATTAAAGTATAAATTATTGTTTGTTGTACCTTTGTTAAATCCTTGATGAATCAAATACTTGTCTAACATTGCATACCAGGCTCTAGGGGCTTGCTTCAATCCAAATAAATCTTTCTTCAATCTACATGCCATATCTAGTTGGTCTGTTAACTGAAATCCTTCTGGATATTCCATGTAGACTTCTTCATCTAGCTCACCATTCAAAAATGTTGACTTGACATCCATCTGATAGACTTTGAAATCTTTGTAAGCAACTAATGCCAAGAAAATCCTTATAGCTTACATTCTTGCTACTAGGGAAAATGTCTCCTGAAAATATATGCCTTCTACTTGTGAGTAGCCTTTACACACAAGACTTTCTTTATTTCTGAAAAATTCTCCATTCCCATTCAACTTATTTCTAAACACCCATTTTGATCCAATGATATTTTTGTCTACTGGTCTTTGGGATCAATTCCAGAGTCTGATTCTTATCAATCTGTAAAATTTCTTCTTTCCTTGCTTCCTTCCAATTTTCATCTTTATAGGATTCACTTACTGTCTTCGACTCAATATCAGAGAATAAAAACAAGTTTACTTCAACAACAACCTTGCTTCTGGTTAACACACCTTTTGTCTTGTCTCCAATAATATGATTTTCTAAATTATTCCTTTGTACATATTTTGGTGTCCTAGGAGACATCACTAGAGCATCTTCTCTTTCATTCTTCTTTTTATGCTCATCTTTATCATGTTCTTCCATAATTTCTTCTATTCTTGCATATTCATGTTCATCAGACACATATCAATCAAATTCAATAGAATTATTCACTATTTCATCAACCTTCACATTCAAGCTCTCTACAGTCTTTCTTAGTTTTTTATTGAAACATATGTATGCCTTGATTTTGGTAGAGTATCCAAGAAATATTCTTTCATTGCTTCTTGCATCAAACTTGCCCAAAGTTTCTTCATCTCTTCTGATATAGACTTTCCTTCGGAATACCTTGAAATATTTAACTATAGGAATTCTTCCATGCCATAGCTCATAGGGAGTCTTTATACTATTCACTCTTTCTTGAACTTGATTGAATACATATACAAAAGTATGAATAGCTTCTTTCAAGTATACTTCCGATAATTCAGCTTCAGTGATCATTGATCTAGCAACCTCTTGAACTGCTCTATTTTTCCTTTCAACAACTCCATTTTGCTAAGGATTTTTGAGAGCAGATAAATGTCTCTTTATTCCATGCACTTCACAAAATATATTAAACTCAGGGGAGGTGAATTCTCCACCCCTTTCAGATCTTAAGAATTTTATCTTTAAATTCACTTCATTTTCAACCATAGCCTTGAATGACTTGAATCTATCTAATGCATCTAATTTCTCTCTAAGAAATGTAACCCATGTATATCTAGAATAATCATCAATTAAAAACATAAAGTACCTTTTACCAAGTAGACTTCACACTCTCATAGGTGCACAAAGATTTGTATGAACCACATCTAGTAATCTAGTAGTAGATTGTTTTCTTGATCTATAATGATTTCTTGCTTTCTTCCCAAACTAACAATTCTTGCAAATAGCATTGATAGGCTTTGTAATTCTTGGTAAATCTCTCACGGTTTGAACAACACTAATCTTTTCCAAATTATCAAAATTCATGTGACACATTCTCCTATGCCATAACCAACTATCATTTATATGAGTCATAAAGCACGATCCATCAGCACCCTTAAGCTAATAAATATTCCCTTCAAATTTATTTCCTGTAGCAATCAATGTTCTAGATCCTTTTTGGATCTCACATTTCTCATCCTTAAACACAAGATCATATCCTTTTCTATATATCTAACCAATGCTCAATAAATTATGCCTCAAACCTTTAACATAGTAAACATCGCCAGTATGATGCATACCATCAAAACTTACTGAACCTATCCCACATATTTTAGCACCAATATCATCTCCAAACATAATCATACCTCCATCATATTTCTCAAGCTTTACAAACTTACTCTTCTCACCTGTCATGTGGTGTTCAAGAAACCACTATCAACTACCCAAAAATTATTTTCTTGCTTAGCATGTAGAGCAACGATAACCGTACCTTCATTTTTTCTCCTTCTCCTTCTCTGAAGGAGTTTCCTTTACTTGTTTTTTTGAATTAGTAGAAGTAGGTTCATCCTTAATCACCAAGATCAATCATTCATTGTCATTTGGATCTTCATATAGGGTATGTGCAGGATCATCATGGAAAAAATAGGCCCTTAAGTGGCGATGAAAATTTAGAAAATCAGAGTTAAGCAACTTGACGTAAAAATTTGAATAATTTATCTATATCATTTCAAAAATATGTAAGAATAGAATCTGTAGAAAATTGAATGTAGCTTCTAAACTACTAGGTTTATTTTTTTTAAAAATCTATTTGGTGAAAATTTGAAATTTCAATGAAGTAGTACTTAAATTTTAGGGAAATAATAAGAAATAGGTGTGTGTTTGACCACCCTAACCAAAATAAAATGATAATATTTGTTTATAAGATTTTAGATATAAGTAGAGGACTCATGTCCCGATGTGATGCATATTTTTTTATAATTTTTTTCCAAGTAAATAATTAATTATGATTTTTTTATTACAACTTTTAAAAAATATAAAAACTTGTATGTCTGACCACCTTAACTTGGTCAAAACTTCATGATTTTTATTTTTTTAATCCTATAGTATGCAAAACATAGAATGTGATGCATATTTTGGATTCAAAAAATGTGATACCGTTTGAAAGCTATAGATGTTTTTCAATCAGTCTATCAATCAGGGCTTTAGTCATAATTCAAATAGAAAATGAATAATAATAATTTATTAAATTCAAAGTAAAGAATAATTTATATTGGTGGAAAGCTGAGAATATCCTTTAAAAACCCTTTTCATTTCATCAATTTTGGGTAGAAAAAAGTCGTCAACCACATGGGCCATCATATCACTTACATATCGCCACTTTTTGGCCCATCATGATCCTGCACATACCCTATAATGAATCTTCATCTGAAATACTAGCATTCTCATTTACATAGTAAGCTTTATTAATCTTCTTTCCTTTCTTTTCTTTCCCATATCTTTGTTTATTCCTTTTAGCTCTTTCCGAACATTTTGTAGCATAGTGACCTATTTCTCCACAACTAAAGCACTTAAAGGGAAACTTACCTTCATACTTACCGGAGCCTTTTCTCATTCTTCTTAAAAAATTAGCTTCTATTTCATCAAAGTTTTCTTCATCCAGATCTTTATTTTATGTACTTTAAAAGCAATCTCTATTTTGCCTCCATTTCTTAGACTCGGCTTCATCATCTCATAAGATATCAAAAATCCTAACAACAGATCCTTATTACAAATCTTATAATCTATAGTCTACTCAATAGAACTCACTTATTCACTGTAAGCACCAAGAAGAGTTCTAAGAATCTTCTTTACAATCCTGGTTTCATCTATAGTAGCACCAAGAGATCACATTCCAGCACTACCTCATCCAATCTATGTACATAAGTTTTGACATTTTCTTCTTCAAAGATATGTATAAGATCATTTTGCTATCCATCCCAGACCTTCCTCAAGTAGTTAAGCTCTTCACCAAGGAATCAAAATCTGATACAAATTGTTGAATAGGACAATTGAGAGGGGGTGAATCAGTTGTCATAGATTATAACCTTCAATTCAATTTTTGGAACTAATACATAAAATGCCAATATAGAACCTCAAATCCAATGAAAAAACACAATAACACCATATTTACATGGAAAACCTAATGAGGGAAAAACCAAAGTGAGGATTAATTCACACTATAGAGAATATCAAAACTAATTACAAAAAGGTTCACTATCTAAGATAAGGCTCACTACCTACAATAAGGACTCATTGTCCAATAGGGCTACAAACCAAAGGGCTCATTGCCACAAAAATACAAAGAAGAAAAAGAAGACTTTTTACAAAGAGAAAACAATTGCAATGCAACAAAGGATTCCACCACAATCACTGATCAATTTGCATGAATGATAGAGTTCGCCTTCTCCTCACCACATTAAAAACTCGGCATTAAGCTTCACATTGATCTACCACACACATAACTCACATATGGTCTTTCACTTATCTTCCTTATTTTCTCTTGTACATTTTTTATTGCGATCTCATCATGTATTTATACTATTTCTAACCTTGAAAAGATAGAAAGTTAGCCATCCAACTTTAAATTCAAATTAGGTCAGTGCCAAAAAAATCCTAGGGTTGAATTAGAATGAGAGTGACCTAAACACACACTTCACTGAGACCCATAATAGATCCAAAATGCTTCATTAACTTTGAAGATAGTGCTTAACACATAGTTAGCCAAACCAGGGTAAAACACATAGAACAATTAAGCGCAAAACTTCCAGAAACCAAAAATATCTTCAATGCAATTAGAACATCTTATCTCGAGAATTGTAAGTCAAAAGACTTTATCAAAGAGAAATCCAGACCAAGAACATTTCTCCTAGACCTCAGCCAGAACACAGAAAAGAATAGTTCACAACTAGTGAACACACCTCAAACTTCATAAAGAACCAATAGCCAAGAATCTAGATATAGCAACCTTCAACAACCATGACTAACATATCTGAACCACACAACCATGGGGACAAGTACCAAACCATCATCCTAAATACCTGTAAACTTCCTTTAATACAATTTTATCAATATCCTCAACATATACAACCAACAACAACTAGTAGATAATCAGTTGACCAGTTGACATCAATGCCAACTCTTTCATTCCTTTTTCCATTATTGCAACACTCTAATGATATCCCATGTTGATAAACTCCCTAGTGTTTCTAGTGTAGGTATGAGGCCATACAGATAAGATAAAATATCAATCCACCTGAGATGTGTTCAGGATGCCATTTCACCAAGACTCATAGTTATCCTTGTCCAAGTTGATCACAATAGGATGAATAGAAAAACCCATGATACTCACTCAAATGAAAATGTCAGACTAATAACCTTAGTACTAATAAAGAAGATCAAATGATGTCATCCAACGCAAACAGATCCTTTCCAAGTGCTAAGAGTTCCAAGTAATTAAGAAAAATGTGTAAACATGAAATGCTAAATAAAATATACCTGGGGTAGATTATGAAAAAATTACATGAATATACCTTTAGATATCTGAAATACCTTTCCAACTCTACTTGAATCACAAAAATCAGAGATACAGGAAAAAATTTATGAGCTTAGAAGCACAAAATGAAGATTTGAATTTGACTGAGAATAACAAGAACCAACAGAAATTTTTTTGATAATGATAGCTCCACCACTAAAAATATCTTAGAACCAACTTTATGAGGATATCTTCTTTGCTCAATTTTGACATTGTATGCCCAAGTTATGACTCATTTACAAAAAATAGGTCAAAAAGGAAAAAAACCTTGGTTGCTGGCTAGTGGGTGGCAATTTTTTTTTTCTTTTTTTCATTTTTTTTGCTTTCTTTTACAGAAAAAAAGAAAAAAAATTTGATGATGATTTTTTTTAACTTTTTATGAAAAAACAAATTAAAAAACCAAAATTGAAGTGGTCAGATGGGTGAGACATGTGGCGGTTCTTGCCGATGGAAGATTGTAAAGGGTTTGTATTCTGGTCATGTAATGGGGCTATCTTTTGACAGTGTCAAGGGTTACTTAAGGGGATTTGATACTCAATGGTGATGGGGCTGCATTTTGAAAATTTCAGGGGGGTTGCTTTTATAAAATGTAAAAGGGGTATGTCATTTGTCAATGTAAAGAGGTCGATATTAGGGAAGAGTCAGCCATGGAATATAATTAGGAATCTTATGTACTTACACGAGCTATAACCAAGGGTTTTCTTCCTAGTTCTTTCCCATCGGTATGCTCACCTGAACTAAGGTTTTGTAATATCTATATTTTAATATTAATATAATTATAGTGGCTTGCCACTTTTCTTTAAAAAATAAATTAAAAAACCAAAATATTTTTCTGAAGAAAGGATCTCTCAAATCTCGAACAGGATGCTACAAATCTAGAGCTTTGATACCATGTTGAGGTTGATGATTGAACTCCACAACACCCAAAAATCACTTGTAAGCAATTATCCTATCACAAAAGAAAGATCAAATCAACTAATTTTCTATGCAACCAAGAGATAAAAGATTGAATCTAGAAGAGCATTGATATGTGTAATGTATTAATCTAAATGGTTCTGAATTAAATTATTACAATGAATGTGCAAGCTTTATTAAAGCATGCAAAAGAAAACCTTAGATGAGGATTTGAATCTAGACATCTCAAGTGTTCTAATCTCATGCAATTAAATAACTTTTCGTATATTTAATTCAAAATAATAATAAAAAATCACTCCTAAGTTTAGCTTAAGGGAATAAAGTAATAAGGGAATTAATAATTAATTAATGATTGATTAATCATCAAGTGATGTCCTAATAATTTGATTAGGGTGTAGTCGCATGGAATGCACTTTGATCCCATCTTCATATTGATGAAAACTCACATGAGTTGTATTTGGATTCTATAGTTTCTTTTGGCCACAATCTTGCTCACAACTTGACATATTTTGGTTCGCATCAGTTCATGTCTCAGATTGAGAGCTTATGGTTAATGATCATGAATCACATCAGATTCTCATTGGGTTACATCTCAGATTAAGGGCCATTCATTTTATGGTTAATTCTCTAGAATCTTCATGGTACTTGCTCCTATGGATCAATTTTAGTCACATTTTAGCATCAACATCAAGATACACATAGCTTCTAGATTCTTTCATCATATATTTCCCTCTTATGGGGGGCATTTCTTATGCATCTATGTGATGGATGGTGTACTTGTGGGGTCTTATGGAGTCCACCATATTTCATCACTTGGTTGCATTCTCTATTTCTTTTACATTGCATATGTACATGGGTACCTAACATGGACTTGTAGCTAGGACCCATTCTTTCTTTCATGGACCCATCCTTGCATTATTTGCATGTTTCTTATCCTCCCTAAGTTTCACTTAGGGGGGGTGTTGGTGTAATTAAATATTTAATTACACTTTATTAATTTTACTTAGGTCCTAATTAAGTTTTACCTTTAGGGTTCTGTACATTGCTTTATAAAATAAAGTCATCTCATGTAATTCATTATTCTCAAAAATATTATTTTGCACATATTTTACAAATTGCTCTTGCATCTTTGCTTTTTCTCCTTGTAGAAGGCTAGTCTAGGTTTTGCAGGTGATCTTGGTTTTATGGATTTTATTGGAAACTCTAACAATATATAGTTCTACCTATTAGTGGAATATATTTTGTAGCAAACCATCATTGAAGTATACTTGACTGTCATATCTCTAATATTCTTGATTTTCAAAGCTCTCTTACCATACGTCACTCTTGTTAACTCCATCACTACTTAATTCTTCACATACATTAATGTCAAAATTGGTCTAGTTGAACATAAACCCATAACAACCCTAATCACCTCTTTATTGACTAAGCATGGTATATCAAGCCAAACAAATCTATCATGGATTTTTCTCATAGAAAATCTTACCCATGTATCATCATGGCTAAAGTTAGGAAAGTATTGCCACACATTGAGTTTCTTCTCTACCAAGCTCTCAAATTCTATTTTTACTTCAAATTTTTCTAGATAGTGAGTGCATTAACCCACACATCACCCAATTTACCATGATCATATTCTTCAAGCTTTGCATGAATGAATACCCTTACATCTTCTATGTGTAGAACACCATATGGGATGTGCAAAAATGCACCATCTGAATCATCCACTGGGGATTTGATGGGATGCCATTTAAATTTAAGTTGAGGATGATCCACTACCTCAACTACTTTTGGTGTATACATTGTGCAACAAATTCAAACTACTTTTGAAACTTGGGGAAAAATAGAACTATAAATACCTTTGATCGCCTTCCAGTTAGGGTTTTGTATGCAAAGATCACCTAGAATTCTTCACCTTGCTCTTCACTTCTCTTTTCTCCTCAAGTTTTCATTTGTAAAAGACTTAGATTGTGTTTGAATTTAATTATAAATCTTTTTGAACTGACCTAATTTGCATTGAATACACAATTTGAAAAGTTGGTAAAAACCCTAATCGTGTGCAAAATCAACTTCAAATGCTCTGCAAACTTTCACAACTCAATATTTTCTAGTGCTTCTTCCACTAATAGGTTAACCATGTCAACCTACACCTCATATCCACATGTTGAAGCATCAACACCATTTCTCTAGAAGGGGATAATGAATCTTTTGTTAATGCTTCACTAAGCCAAAGCTTTCTTCTTAGTTTTCAGAGGAAACGTTTGCACCAGATGTTGCTATAGATTTAGGCTTAGTCTCATTTTCTTCTTTCTTTCTCCAAATATTCTCCATATCTTTCTTCATCTATATTGGATCAGCCTTTTTTTTTTATCATTCTTATTTACCAGATTATTCTTGCTTCTACAAAATTTGGAAATGTGTCCTAGTCTATCACAATTATAACAAGTGATAGTATTTTGAACAAGCTTACTTCCATGAGCATTATGGATTTGCATTGATTAGATTTATGCCCAAATCTATTACATGCATAATAGTAGCCAATAAAAGATTAAAACCTCATACCATTGTTATAGCTATTCATCATTTGATTTTTGCATTTACTAGCCTTATGATCAAGCCTTTTGCATGTAAAGCACTGATTGGGAAAAAATTGAACATTTTGATTCATTTTGCTTCTACATTCCATAGCCTTATGTCCAAATTTATTATTAAAAAATGGGTACCTTTGTGCATTTGGTTGTCTAATAGGTGGTCTTTTGAAGTCTTTCTTTTAATTATAGACCTACTTTCCATTACTCTTCTTGTCCTCAATCTTCTCTTATTCATTGTTCTTCTTTTCAACCTGATTTCGAATTTGACCTATCTTTGATCTTTCACCTTTATCAAATCCTAATCCACCTTTTTCTTTAGAATTATTCTGATTTACAATCATTTCATCAAGCTTTGTAGAACTCATCTTGAATTTTTCTCCTTGATTGTTTTCTTTTTCTAGATCTGATCTAAACGTCACAACTTATTCTTCATGATTTGAGAATTCTTAAAATTTTCTTTTCATCTTAGTATTTAGGCATTCTTCAACTCTTTTTCCTTCTTCAACTTGCACTTTCAAATTGGTAATTGTTTCATTGGCTTGCTTCAACTACTCATTGATCTCCTTATGTCTTTCTCTAAATTTCTTGATTTTTTCCCTCAAAGTTTTGATGCATTCATCTACTTCTTTAATATTTTCCTATAGATCTTTATTCTCACTTTTAGTCCTTTCCAAATCTTCAAGGGCTATTCTGAGATCTCCATTCATGTCAATCATGCAATATTATTCTATGAATCCAATAGTAGGAATTTATTTTGGAGGAGTAGGATATCTTTTAAGAGCCATGTGTTCAACCTCTAAGAGCTTCCCCAAGTGGTTAAGCTTCTTCTAAGGAACCAAGCTTTGATACTAGTTGTTGAATGTCCAAGAATAATGAGAGAGGGGGAATAAGTATTCTCTAAAACCACTTAAATATTTAAACATTCATTCCACACAACATATTTAATTTGTAGTAAGAAAGGAAAGCATTATCATTGGGGGGGCAAAGAGTGGTGATGTGACATAAAAGTGGCTGACGAATTTTTTTTATAGAAATTCAATAAAACTAAAAGGGTTTATAGATAAAATTGTTAGCTTTCCAAAAATATAAGATGGCATTTGGAATTAAATAGATAATTATTATTGATTTTCTACATACATTCTAACTAAAGTCCTGATTGACAGGCTGATTGAAAAATATCTATAACTTTTAAACGGTTAAACATTTTTTAATCTAGAAGACGCATCACATATTGTTCTTCACAAACTATAATTTTAAAAAAAGAAAAGTTAAATTTCATAACTTTTTGACCAAGCTAGGCTAGCCGAAAAATGATTTTTTAATATTTTAAATACCTACTAGAAAATTCATAACTAAATATTTAATTGTAAATAAATTACAAAAAAATATGTGTCACATCCAGGAATGTGTCCTCTACTTATATTAAAATATTTAGAATAAAATATTTTTTTCTCCCCATTAGGGTGGCCAGGCAAACACCTTTTTTATTTTTTCTTGAAAACTTAGTACTATTGCATTGAAATTTCAAATTTCACTAAATAGATTTATTTTTTTCCAAAAAAGGACTAATAGCTTAGAAACTACATTCAATTTTCTACAAATTCTATTTTTTACATATTTTTCAAATTATGTTAATAGCCTATTCAATTATTTTATGTCAAGTGGCATAACCTTGTCTTTCTAAATTTTTTTTGCCACTTAGGGGCTTAGTTTGGCGCCCCATGATCCTGCACTAACCCAAAACCCAAAAAGGAAAACACCACTAATAATATATTACAAAATTTCTCATTGCAAGTGGACTCACTATCCTAGTGGAATCATTGTAAATATTTGAACTTCTATAATTACATCTATAATATGGAGGAATTATAGTTTCACTAAAGCTCAATATACAGAGTTAACACACTTCATACCACTTTTATTTTCTCAGCATTCTCATTCCATTGAAACAATTTGCATTAACTACACTTTTATATTCGTTAGCCATCATATCCAACACCAAAAAGATCTTATACTTATATCCATCTCAACCACAAACATCAATTAGGTCGGCCTAATTAGATGTATCATACAAAATATAACTTGTCGAATCAACCCACACACCACGCACCTTAATTCAAAATTGTAACACATAAGATATGTTGGGGTGGACCTATAATAACATCCTTTAATGAATCAATACTTCTCAAAACTTCGTAATACCCTAAAGATACCAGGCCAGCACCGGTAATGACCTGACATCAAAATTCACAAACTATTCAATTACAAATAGACACACAAACTTCTAAAATTCATGCCACTTGGAATTAAGATACACTTGAAACCTGTCAATACTCCTATAAATTTGCAAGACCATATAATAATCTATGGTGAAGTGGAGATTCACCAAAACATACATTTTGTATTGGTAACCACTGTCACTTCTAGACCCAATATAATAGCATTTATAACTTCTTTACCATGGGACAAAACAATGTGAAAATTTTGATTTAGTGTCCTCTAACATCCGAAAAAACTACCTTAGAACCACAAAGAAAGATTCTTTAAGGTGGACCAGTGTGGACCAAAATATCAGATTTCCTATACATTGAAATACCTATTTTGACACTTAGCCAAATTTCCACTTCAACTGTTTGCACTTGATCAAACCTTCATGTAACTAAGCATTGGATTACCATATTCATGCATTATCAAGGTAGAAAAAATGTTTTACACCATAATCTTCATATCACAACATAATATTGACATCAATGACAACATTGTACTTGCATATTATACAACTTATACTCATACTCATGTTGCTAGTAGACATATCAATGACAAAATCCACAAACTTCCAATATTTATGAAATTTCTTATGTGTAGTCAATATACGTTTGTCTATCTTCATCCAGGGTAGGGATATGTCCCTATCATTTTTCTCATACTATATTAACCATTTAAAAGGTGTCACACATCCTTAATTATCACTACATTATTATTTATCATTTTCTTTCTGAACCGTAGGAAATAGGGTTCTACCTTTTGGGAGATGGAACTAGGGGGTACCTATTTCACTCTTAGTTCATTAGAGGAAACCCTAGATACTTCCACCAAATGATTCAATTTAGAGAAGTACTACTAGGACAGAATAGTGGTTTCCTTAGGTGTGATTAAAAAGAGGGGTTCATCACTAAGCAAATGCTTAGAAAGAAGGAAACAAAATCAATATGCAAATCTAGCTATGTGACCTAGAAAATGAAACTTAAAATCAGAATAATAAACTAAGGATAAACCAAAGAGCACCTAGAAGATCAACAACAAGGTCTACAACCCTAAAAAATTGACTTTTGATGCTCACTAGGACTGATACGCTAGACTAGGTGATTTAGTCCTAGTTAGGGTTTCTAGGCTAAATCTGGAATCTATTGTTGTAAAACCAGAATCTGTAGAAAACTATTGAAAAATATGTATACTAGGACTCATATGCCCAAGGTGGAGATTTAGTCCTAGTATTAGGGTTTGGCTGAAACTTCCATATCCTCGAGTGATCTTCTGTAGCTTTCGTTTTGTCTGATCTTTAGGTTCGAAAAGTCTAAATTCTGAGCTATAGGTGAGTTTCCATGAAGATGACATTTTCTTGACAACTTTGACAACTTTTCTCCAATATTTCAATTTTTTCTTCAAAGGATCTTCAATCTCCAAATCGCCTAGATTTGCAATTACACATGAAGATGGAAAAATATTGTTGTGTTAGGGAATAAGGATTTGCCTTGGTCAAACCTTGTTTGGGTAATAAAACCTTGAAATATAAATGAAATAGAAATGAAAGAATGATGAATGAAGAAATACAATGTTACAAATCACCAAACCCTTGAAATAAAGGCTATAAACTTGTGTAAAATGACTCCAATTAATGTGGATCTTAATTCTTGATTTTTGATATGAGATAATTCTTTTGAATGCTTATTTGAATCATGAAAACCTACATCACAAATGCTAGCTAAAAAACACACATGATGCATGATGACTTTGAGATGATGCTTGAATATTGAATACTACTCTAAATGCTTGATAATCAACTCTTGAATTCTCTTGAATTTATAGAATGCTTGAATGCTTAGATCTTGTTAGGATTGCTTAGATGAAATTATGTGAAATAACCTTGTATTTATACTTTTTATGCCGAGTTTCCTAAAATTTCAACACTACAAGTTGACATTGGATCTAGGAGAACAAAATCCCACCAAGAATTGAATTCAAAATAGGTCCAAGCTAAAGTGAGGCTCATACGCCAATTGTGGTGTATGAGTCCTAGTAGCTTAAACTTGAGGCACAAACTTCAAGAAATGTTAAGTTCAATGCAATATTTAGGATTAGGCCCTAAAACCTAGGTGGGAGCCATATGCCCAAGGTGGTGTATGAGTCTCAAATCACCAAATCTAGAACACACAACCCAAAAATATGAATTATGATTGGTCATTTAATTAATGTTAGGATTATCCTTAGAGAAATGCATTAAATAAGGCTTGTGGATTCAAAATAGGACCAGATAAGGCATAAAGAAGCCCAATTTTAGTAGGGAGGTCCCAAAAAAGTGGGTAAGTGCACCAAGATGGTTCCCAATAAGGGGACTTAAGTGGACAACTTTTTTTCTGGAATCAGGAAATACTGACCTTGGACGCGAAATTTAGGATACTTACACTCAAAATTTTGAGATGGAACAAAAAGAAGGATTCAAGTGCTCTGAGTCTACTTTCTAAACTACTAATTTATTTTTGAAAATGGTTGAGATTAAGGGGTTCAAATAAGGGATGTACACAAATTGGTGTTGTTTTTGTCAAAAAAACATAGCATAGCAACTCTTGTACGACCCTCGTACAGTGAAATTTTTTTTAGTATTTTTAAAATCACAATAGTCAGAAGCTAGCTAATAGTATGTAGTGGATGCATGATTTTTCTGATAGTTTTTTAATGAATATTTGATTTTTTACTAATTTGCGAAGTGGACATTTCCTAAAAATAGAATTTTGGTTGTGCTACCCCTACAAATTTTGGAAACTAATTGATTTTTTTTTTATTTTGTAGAATGGAGTTTAGTTTCTAAAAATGTAATTTATTAGAAAAATTGATGAATGGTTAATTTATAAGGAAAAAATACCAAACTCTATTTTTTTGCAAAAAAAAGACATACAGATAAAATAAATCATGGATGAAAGACTCAACATTTTCAGAAAGTGAAAAAAATTACATCATTGCATAGCTAAGAGAGAACCCAACATTACCCATGTGTTTGATTTTTTTGATATTGAACCATGTGCAATCTTGATGATGAGCACAAACTCGATTATGTGAAATATGGTAGATTTTTTAAAAACACGTCTCTGGTCATTGGGAATGCCCTCCAAGCCTTTGGGTTGGTATTCCAAGGCAAATACCAAGCCTAAGGCTCGGAAATTCCCAAATCAAGATATAACGTGAGCGCGTTATAACGTGAGCACGTTATAACACACTCGCATTATATCTTAGTTTTGACATATTTTGTGAATGCATTTTTTGTGTTTTGTGAATGCATTGACAAAATGCGAGCGCATTATAATGTGCTCACATTTTGGTCTACATTGAATTTTTTTTCTTCTCTTTTTCTTATCTCTTTCCTCTTGTTATCTTTCAGGGAAACTATATACATGAAATAAATATTTAAGTATAAGTTGACATTTACATATGGACATTTACTTTCTTATACTTTAAGTTATATTTCATGTATATAGGCAAGATGTTTGAGAGTGGTTTCAGATCTCTAGGATTTATAATGCAAATTCTGGTTTCTAGAAGATCCTAAAAATTTTAGACTTAGTCAAATTTTAGTAATTAGCATGCCAAATTTTAGTAATCAGCATGTCAAATTTTAGTAATCAGCATGTCAAATTTCAGTAATCAGGAGGTCATATTTTAGTAGTCAACAAGTTCTATCATCTTTCTCTCCCACTCTCTCCTTCTCTCTACTCTCTATCTCTCCACTCCCTTCCTCCCTCTCTCCCCTCTCTCTCTTATAGTTTTTGGAAGATCTCACAAATTTCAAACTTAGTCAAATTTCAATAATCAAGAGGTCAAATTTCAGTAATCAAAAAATTGTATTATTTCTCTCTCTATCTCACTCATTTTTATCCCTTACACTCTAGACCTCTCTCTCACTATCTCTATCCCTTTTTTGACTCTCTCTCCCTTGATCTCAAGAAATCTCTCTCTCTATCTCTCTCCTTTGCCCTCTAATTCTCTCTACCTCACTTCTGTCTCCCTCTCTCACCTTCCCTCTCTACTTATCTCTATCTCCCTCCTTGTCTCTCTCTACCTACCTACCTCTCCCTCCATCATGCCCTACCACTCTCTCTATTTCTCTCTAGCTAACCTCTCTCTCACCTCCCTCTCTCTCCCTCCATACTTCTCTCTCCCTCTCTTCTTCCCTATCTACTCTCTATCTCCCAATCACTCTCTACCTACCTCTACATCCATCAAACCTTACCTCTCTCTACACCTCTCTCCCTCCCTCCCTCATTCCCTCTCTACTTCTCTCTATCTCGCCTCTCTCTCTACCTCTCCTTCCATCTCTACTTATCTTTATCTCCTCTCTCCCTCTCTCTACCTACCTCTCCTTCAACCACTCTTTATTTCTCTCTATCTCACCTCTCTCTACCTCACTACATTTCTCTCCCTCCCTCTCTACTTATCTATATCTCCCCTCTCCCTCTCTACCTAGCTCTCCATCCATCACAACCTACCACTCTCTCTCCATTACTCTCTATCTAACCTCCCACTCTCTCCATCCATACCTATCCCTCTCCTTCCCTCTCTACTCTCTACCTCCCTAATCCTTCTCTACCTACTTCTCCATCCATCACTCCCTAACATTCTCTCTAGACCTCTCTATATTTATTCTCTCCCTCCCTCCCTCATTCCCTCTCTACTCTCTCTCTACCTCTCCTTCCCTCTCTAATTATCTTTATCTCCCCTATCCCTCTCTCTCTCACTAGATGTCTCCCTCCATACCTTTTCCCCTATCTACTCTCTATCTCCCCTCTCCCTCCCTCTACCTCTCTCTCTCACTCTCTCTCACTCCTCCCTTACCCTCTTTCTCTCTCACTCTCTCCTCTTTATCTCACCATTCTCTCTTTCCCTCTTTGTAACTCTCTACTTCTCTATATGTCACCATTATCTCTCTACATATCTTTATCCCACCTATCCCTCTTTACCTCTCCCTTCCTCCCCTCTCTCACCCACCCTCCCTCCTTCCCTTTATCTCTATCTCTCTCTACTTCTCTCTATCTCACCTATCTCTCTCTAGCTGCATATCCCTCCATCACTCCCTACCACACTCTCTCTATTTCTCTCTATCTCACCTCTCTCTCACCTCCCTCTCTCCCCCTCCAAACCTCTCCCTCTACTTCCATCTCTACTCTCTATCTCCCTAATCCCTCTCTACCTACCTCTCCATCCATCACTCCCTACCACTCTCTCTATTCCTCTCTATATCGATTCTCTCCCTCCCTTATTCTCTCTCTACTTCTCTCTACCTCTCTATATTTCTCTAGTTATCTTTATCTCCCCTAGCCCCCTATCTCTCTCTCTCACTAGATGTATCTCTCCCTACCTTTTCCCCTATCTACTCTCTATCTCTCCTCTCCCTCCCTCTCCCTCTCTCTCTGAATCTATCTCACTCCTCCCTCACACTCTTTCTCTCTCACTCTCTCCTCTCTATCTCACCATTCTCTCTTTCCCTCTCTATAACTCTCTCCTTCTCTATATGTCACCATTTTCTCTCTACTTATCTTCATCTCACATATCCCTCTTTACCTCTCTCTTCCTCCCCTCTCTTGCACACCCTCCCTCCTTCCCTCTATCTCTATCTCTCTCTACTTCTCTCTATCTCACCTATCCCTCTCTACCTGCATATCCCTCTATCACTCCCTACCACACTCTCTTTATTTCTCTTTATCTCACCTCTCTCTCACTCCATACCTATCCCTCCATCTATCCTTCCTTGTCTACTCTTTATCTCTCATTTCTCTCTACCTCTCCTTCCCTCTCTACTTATCTTTATCTCCTCTTTCCCTCCCAACCTCTATCTCTCCATAATCCCTCCCTCCCCCTCTTTCTCTCTCCCCATATGAGGGTTGAGGGTGTAAGGTTTAGTGTTTAAGGTATAGGGTTGAGGTTATAGGGTTAAGTGTATAGGGAATAGGGTTTAGGGTTTAAGATATTAGGTATAAAGTTGAGGGTATAGGGTATAGGGATGAGGGATGAGGGTTTAAGGTTTAAGGTATAGGGTTGAGGGTTGAGGGTATAAGGTTAAGTGTATATGGTATATGGATTATGGTTTAGGATATTGGGTATATAGTTGAGGGTATTGGGTTGAGGATATTAGGTTTAGGTTTTAGGATTTATGTACAATTTTAAGGGTTGAGGGTTGAGGTATAATTTTCAGGGTTAAGGGTATGAGGTTAAGTGTATAGGGTATAGGGATTAGGGTGTAGGGTGTAGGGTGTAGGGTGTAGGGTATAAGGTATATGGTTAGGACTTGAGATTGTAGGGTTTTCCATTTAAGTATAGGGTTGAGGGATAATGTTAATGGTTTAGGGTATAAGGTTGAGGGTGCAGGGTAAAGAGATGAGGCTTGCAGGTGTAGGGTTTAGGGTTTAAGCTATAGGTTTGAGGGTTGAGGGATAGTCTTCAAGGTTGAGGGTATAGGGCTAAGTGTATAGGGCATAGGGATTAGGGTTTAGAATAATGGGTATAGGTTTGAGCATATAGGGCTAAGTGTATAGGGTGTAAGGATTAGGGTTTAGAATAATGAGTATAGGGTTGAGGGTATTGGGTTTCAGATTGAGGTTTAGGGTTTAGTGTTTAGTGTACAAGGTTGAATGTAGGTTTTAGGGTTTAAGTATAGGGTTGGGGGATGATGTTCAAGGCTTAGGTTATAAGGTTGAGGGTATAGGGTATAAGGATGAGGGTTGAAGGTATAGTGTTCAAGGTTGGGGGTGTAGGGTTAACTGTATAGAGTATAGGGATTAGGGTTTAGAATATTTGGTATAGGGTTAAGGGTATTGGGTTTAGGGTTGAGGGTTTAGGGTTCAAGGTTTAGGGTACAAGGTTTAATGTAGGATTTAGTGTTTAATTATAGGGCTAAGGGTTAAGGGATAATTTTTAGCGTTTAGGGTTCAGGGATAATGTTTACATCATCGAGGGACCCTATTTATTGGACCCATTTTTTCAAACAGGCCACTACATTTCCAATTTCACCAAATTGGCAAGCTAGTGTTGGCAACCTAACTTGTCCTGTTTGAAAAAAATGGGTCCACGAAATGGGGTCTCCCAGTGATTTACATCACTTGAGACCCATTGTGAACCATTTTTCAAGCAGAATACTACATGCCAATTTCATAAGTAGCAGAGCTAATCGAACCAACTGGCTTACTTATTTGGTGAAATTAACAGCTTCTTTCAATGTTTGAAAAATGGAGTCCAAGAAATGGGAATCTCCCCACCTAACCTTGAACCGATTAAGGCCAGCAGTGTAGTGTTGAGTTTGAAAAAATGGGTCAAGAAATGGGATGTCTGGAGTTTACATCATGGAGACCCTTGGACCAACCCCTCAAATAGGGCTATTTAGAGTTGCCAATTTGGTAGAGGTGGAAATGTGAGTGGTCTGTTGAAAAATGGGTCGAGAGTAGAGTCTCTGGGCGTCAACAAAATCTTAGAGGCTCTTGGACCCGACCCTCAAATAAATGAGACAGGACTGATTCCCGCAGAGTGCCTGGCTAGTGGGCCCACTAGCTTGGCAATTCGGTGAAATTGGCAACCTAACTTGCCTGTTTGAAAAAATGGGTCCAAGAAATGGGGTCTCTCGGTGATGTAAATCATCGAGAGACCCCATTTCTTGGACCCATTTTTTTCAAATAGACCACTACATTTCCAATTTCACTAAATTGGCAACCTAACTTGTCTTGTTTGAAAAAATGGGTCAAA